>PITA01003663.1:0-135738 GCA_004023965.1 Spilogale gracilis | reverse complement strand
TAATCTAGGGAGGGAAATGAAACAACAGAGATTTTGAGTACAGAAACAAACTGAGGGACTTGGAGGGAGGGGGGTGGAGGGATGGGAGAGCCTGGTGGTGGGTACTGGGGACACCTAAAGCGGGGAGCACTGGGTGTGGGGAATGGGGAATGAATCTTGAAACACTGGAAAAAAAATTTAGTAACAATAAAAAAAAAAAAAAAAAAAGGTATATACTTGACTCCCTCACAAGGCCTGGTACAAAGTCTATTAAATTTTATACAAAATTCTAACAAGCCTGATTATATAATTTCCCAGTTCACAGCAGATTAGAATCAGCAATTAGACAATTAGAGAGGGTAATGGAAGGACAGGAAAAGCAGTAATAAGATTGGGTTGTTCCTTATCCACTCAAACAACACTAATGAAGTTTTTACCTACACATGGAAATAACAACAATACAAGGCATGCCCCTGTTGATTAAGTAGACAAAGCTTCCTAGGATATGTTTTACATTCATAGTTATTGATGTTACCATGTCTTCCCCTGCCTCCCTGCAGTAGTTTAGGAAATGGTTCTATCTTGTTTACTACAAATAGTTGCTTATGGTTCAATAAACCTGTAAAGTCATACTTTTTAAGAGATTATAAACAAGTACAGAATATACGGTTTTTAATACGCCTCACATCACAAAAATTAACAACTTCGGTGATGTTCAGTGTAACAAAAGAAGTCATGTGGCAACCAATTCATTGTCTCAAAGTTGTCCAACAGTTATTTGAGAAAGGCTTTGCGTCTTCATTTCACAATTTCATACCTACTAAAATAAAACCATAAAACAATGAATTCATATAACTTAGAAAAAGTAAATGCCCTCTGTTAGAGTATATGCAATCAATGCAATAGATGAAACCAGGACTGCAAAATAATGTGGAGCAAGGTTATGATAACCCTATCTAAAACAGTGACTTTCAACAAGGCTCTTCTTCTTCAGTTGTATTACATTCTGCCTCACAACAGCTGCTCTGCAGAGAGGGAGAGATGGCAGCCCATCCTGGGATCTCCACCTGAGAGCAAAGGAGATGCTCTCAGCGTGGGTATAAATATCCTAGCTTTGTTGCCAGAACTGTATTTTACGTTAATGCAGCTAAATATTCTCATCCTGAGGCAGAAAATACTGTTTAGGGGCACAGTTATACCGACTTCCCCATCTCATTTTGCAGAGCATGCTGAATTGTTTTTCCTCTTGGGAAATTAATGAAAACTAGAGAAAGGACTGTGATAGGCAAGGAGCAGATTGAAAAATCCAGGTTGGAAATGACTCTGTCTTCCTTTTATCCATTTAACCAGTGATGTATTTAATTTTAATTGATAACATGTACTCGGACAACCTGGCTGTAAGGATCAGGTCTCTAATAATAGGTTGGGCAGGGAACTGTGAAGAAAATTTCCCTCTCCCCCTAAATGAGTTCACATATGTGCAGAGGCACATTGCAGGTGCACCGGTATTATAGGAATGGGCCCAGGGCAACAAAATATTCTGCAACTAATTAACTTTACATCCCAGTCAATTATGCTTCATCCTTCTAAAACATCTGCTGAGCAACAAAAATGCAAACCTTTTCGATGTTTTATGCATGCAGCAAGTCCCATAGCAATAAATTTAAAATTTCTCTTCTTATTTGGTTTATTCTTCCATTTTTCCCATCTTGTTAGTCCTGAACAAAAGTTCTTATATATCTGACTTTAAATAATTAGGGCGCACATTCTTTCTTTTGTAACTTTGTCCAGCCATAGAAGCAAGACATTAGAATTAGAATTTTCTTTACAAGTATAAGGACCTGAATTATCCCATAGGCCCATTTGCCTTCAACAAAAGAAATGAAGAGTTGTCTTATCTTCCACTCACAACTTGCATGGGCTGTGCCTCATGTTTTCTGAAAAAAAATAAAATAAATTTTATTTCTACAATTTTAATTTCCTCCTTAAAATGTATAAACAATTATGGGGCGCCTGGGTGGCTCAGTTGGTTAAGCGACTGCCTTCAGCTCAGGTCATGATCCCGGAGACCCGGGATCGAGCCCCACATAGGGCTGCCTGCTCGTCGGGAAGCCTGCTTCTCGTTCTCTCACCCCCCTGCTTGTGTTTCTCTCTGTCAAATAAATAAAAATCTTAAAAAAAAGTATAAACAATTAAACTTGAAAAAATATAGCATTCTTCGAAATTAGAAGCTTTAACTCATGTTTATATTCACAAAAGTATACTTACATTACATTCAGTGACTTTAATATGTATCATCAAATGATTTCTTTTTTTTTTTAGAAAAAAAAGATTTTATTTATTTGACAGAGAGAGATCACAAGTAGGCAGAGAGGCAGGAGGAAACAGGCTTCCTGCTGAGCAGAGAGCCCCATGTGGGCCTTGATCCCAGGACCCTGAGAGCATGACCTGAGCTAAAGGCAGAGGCTTAACCCACTGAGCCACCCAGGCACCTACCATTGAATGATTTCAAAGAAATCTGTTAACATATTTTGACAGGGAAATCATATTAACACAAAAATAAGTATTTTAAAATTCCTGTGTATATGGGTTATAGTGTTGATTATCGGTCCTTGATCTTTTGTGGATGAATAGGTAAAATATGAAACTTAAGTTAATAATTTCAGTCTAAGATTAGATTAAAGATTTACAAGTCTTTTTCGTTCAGTAGAAATATTTAAAAGTTATATAATAACATATAGCTTATTTAATCTCAATTAGACTTTTAAACCAATTCAATGAATATTTGTAGAACTGAATTAAATTAAATTGAAACAATGAACATACCAAAGTTCATTTTCTTTATGCAATTGGTGATGTTCCCTCACTAAAATTCCATATATAATTTATAATCATTATATTTTTTATAATCATGTATATGTTTGATCCTTTGTAGGTTCGATCCCCAAAAGGGCTTTTGGTGTCAACTACTGGAAGGAGGAAAGACCAAATGTCTTGGAAAGAGCAAAGGCCGAAAATATCCACCCATGGATCCAGAGGTAATATTTTCCTAATCTTTGAAATATTCTGGTAAAACTTTGTGCATACAAGTGTGAGTACAACTGTTTCAGAATAAGGCACAATATGTTCGCTTTCTTTTTCTTCTCTTTCTTTGCTATCAGTGTTATATATGTTTAGAATACAGGTAGACTAACAAATCAATAATTGATAGATACTCAGGAATTTTTGCCATTAGGATGCAGTTGACACATAAGTACTCACTGAATAGTAACTATTTTCCAAATGAATAAAGTACTTAAATTAATTGTTTACTAAATAAGTAATTTTGGGTAAAATATATAGACATTATTATTATATATTAAATATGTGTATGCAATGCCTGTTCCATGCATGGGTACTGAGGTAAGCAATGGAGAGCCAATATGTGGGTAGGGAAGTTTCACCACCAATCAGTGTTGGATAACATGTAGTTCATTTACCCAGCTGGGTATCCAACAATTCAACTCAGTTGTGACAATATCTACCCTGAGACAGCATTAGATCTCATAGATAAGGGCTCGGTTCTGTAAGACTGTCTTTCCCCACTCCCAGCTTCAGATGCCAGTTGTAAGCCCAAGTTATCACCTGTGCTTTTGACCAACCAACCAACCAGCTATAGATTGAAAGTTCCAACAGCCTTCTCCCTGGGTTCAATTCTTTTGCTATAGCAGCTCACAGAATTCACAGAAACATTACTTACTAGATCACATGTTAATCATAAAGGGATATAACTCAGGAATAGCGAGATGGAAAGGATGCCGAGGGCAAGTCATAGGGAAAATCCTTTATGAGTGAGCCACTCTTCCTCAATCTCCACATGTTCACTGACCGGGAAGTTCTCTGCACCCATCTCTTTTTGGGTTTTTATTGGTGGTTCCATTACAGAGACGTAATTGATTAAATCATTGGTAAATGGCAATTTATTCAATCCCCAGTCCCTCTTTCCTCCAAGGTCAGTGGAGTGGGACTTAAAGTTCCAACCTTCTAATCACTTGGTCGGATCTCCTAGCAATCAGCCCCCATCCAGGTAGGGGGGGTCCAGAAACCACTTAATTAACATAACACAAGATGCCTTTATAATGCTTTCATTTAAGAAATTCCAAGGATACTAGGAGCTCTGTGCCAGAAATGGGAACAAAAAACAGATTTATTTTATATCATGATAGTCACAATATCACAGAGAGGATACAGGATAAAACAGATATGAACTCAGATTTATTATAGGAGACTAAATTAGTTATTGTCATTGATTTATAATAAGATACATAAAACTATGACAAATTACAAAAGCAGGGAAAAAGTTCATAATAAATGTGATGGTACGGGCTACCTGGCTGGCTCAGTAGGTTAAGCATCTGCCTTTGTCTCAGATCATGATCCTAGGGTCCTGAGATCAAGTCCATCATCAGACTCCCTGCTCAACAGGGAGTCTGCTTCTCCCTCTGCCTCTGCCTGCTGCTCTCCCTGCTTGTTCTTTCTCTCTGACAAATAAATAAAATGTTTAAAAAAAAAAAAAAGCGATGGTATGGAAAGGTAGACTAAGGTTGGGACCAATTAGCCACCAGCTGAGCCAGATATAATGAGTATCTCTCCCAAAGCAAGGTGGCCAAAGAGAGGATGGAAGTGATTCAGTTGTTACTATGGAAATAGAAGTACCAGAATGTCCTTAAACTGTTCCTTTGAAATCAATAATTTCAAAAGAATTTCAGAAATCACTTTAATCTGCCATGCATGGCAGAAATCAGTGTAATCTCACTATTTCTATAAACATCGTATCAGATTTTGAAGTGTTTACAATCTGGTTTAAGGGAAGAAATGTAATGAAATACCTGGTGGATGGTAGAAGACGAAATGTAGTTGTCTTAAGTCCATTTCCACAGTGTGCGCAAAAGTTGCCAAGGGAGTTTTATGAAGAAAGAGACTCATTTGCGTTAAAATATTGGAAAACACTTACATGAAATGGCATAACTTCAGCCAGACATAAAACAGTGTTTGGGCCACTGCTCCTATACTTTTGCAAAGAAAAGTCTTCATCTCTACTATTATAAAATAGTTGTCAGAGACACAAAACAACATCCACTGGGTTATAATATGAGGTAAGTGACATCCGGAGAGAAAACCCAACTACAAATTTTTTGTTTCCCAGAAATACAAGAAAACATAAAGTAAGACTACTGATATATTTGAGCATTTTTTAAACCTGTTCATCTAGGGGCACCTGGGTGGCTCAGTTGGTTAAGCGACTGCCTTCGGCTCAGGTCATGATCCCAGAGACCCAGGATCGAGTCCCACATCGGGCTTCCTGCTCGGCGGGAAGCCTGCTTCTCCCTCTCTCACTCCCCCTGCTTGTGTTCCCTCTCTGGCTCTGTTTCTCTCTGTGAAATAAATAAAATATTAAAAAAAAAAAACTGTTCATCTAATAAAAGGCCAATCATTCTAGCTTGACTAGGAATTTAAGAATCACAAGAAAGTTCATTATAATGATTTTTATAATGAGATCTTATAATATTTTTGAAGTAAAAACTCTTAAAAGCATCAATTTTTATCCTGAACAAACAGAAAATATTTTTGCCAAGTTGTAAGTTATTTCTTTAATCATGAATTTCAGCTTTTATGGTTATTTATGTTCACTTTTTATGCTATGGCCCTATTTTACATACAGTGACCAATTTCCAAAGAGATGACTGTGTTTTTTTTTCTCGCTCACTTTTGTAGCTTTGGTACTGCTTCAGGTCCCTACCTCATTCTTCTTTAGTGTCATTACCTCTCATCAACTTTTCTCCCTACGTAGACTTGACCAACACTGCAACAAGTTAAGTCCGTCAATGATATATAAGCCACGAAAGATATAACTGGACCTACTTTTACTTTATAGTTACAGCTCTGCCAGATCTTTTGAAAAGTTAATTATGAGTGATATCTGGGAACAATACAAAGAAATGCATATTTTATAGACACCTATATTGTAATAGAATTTCTTAAGAAATGTAGATTGCATAATTGTGTTTAATGAACCAACAACTTCCTACAAGTTCTTTTTTTTTTCTTTTTGTTTTCCAGTCTAGAACTTTCCTCTCTAATTACTACCGAGAGCATAATGTGGACCTGTCCAAACTGCTGCATAGACTAGGACAGCCGCTGCCATCCTGGCTGAGACAGGAGCTGCAGAAAGTGAGATAGCGCTGGAGACAAGAAGCAAGGCTCAAAGGATGCTTCCTTTTACTATTAAAAAGAAAAGCAAACCCCACAACTTTTACTACCCTACTGCACTTGTGATTGTCAACAGAGGACTGTGTGAATAAATTTCCTTCTATCTTTTTCATAAAATGAAAACTGTTATATATGCACGCATTGACAATTATTAGCATCCATCCCTGTGTGAGCTTCTGGGAAGTAATGTGGAGTTTTGTGGCATTATCCAATCTCCAGGGTGGGAATCATAACACAGCCCAGTTCCTCTGTTATTTCAGAAATTCCACATAAAACCGAGAATTCTAATTACATGCAAGTGACAAATAAGAATCTTAAGAAAAATATAAGGACAGAGATATCTGAAAATGAAGGTAGCAGAAATCCAGTATCTGAATTTAAGGACTTACATTTTCTCTTTGCTAATTTTAAAACATTTTGCTTTTGTTGTGAAAAGAAATCCTATGATCCCATACTCCTATTTTAACCAGTTATTATTTATTATATTTAGCCCACATATTTTCCTCTGTTACTCCTCTTTATGAATTTCCTTGCTAAGGAAGTTGTAAAGTTTTAGCCTCTTCTGTTTGTCACCTGTTTTCCTCTCATAGAAGGAAAGTTTCCACATTCACTGACAATACTATTTTCTCTGGCAGGGCAATCCATTCTCAGTGAATTCTGCAATATGAGTCCAACAAAATATATCGGAGATTTTGGGGAAAAGGAGTGTGAATGCATATTCTATATAGTATTAACTAGTATGTATAAGCCCAACTTTCCATGGGTCCATAACCTTACCATACTAGTAATCTGGGTATTTATTTCCACCTTTACAATGATGTAGTATTTATATATTTTTTCACTATCTATGAAAGAAAAAAATTATTGATAAGATACGGAATGAAAACATCAACATGGGTTTACAGGTAGAGTGGGGCACTTGTGCCTTCTATGTAGTATAATGTCAATCATTTTAGAGCATGGACTTTTATATATGCCAGTATATATACTACTGTAGAAGATTATGTTTTTAACGCCTATTTAAATATAATGTATATATATAATCTAAAACTTACCTCTTTGAACATTACTAATTCTCTAACCTAAACCCCAGATCTCAGCCATGCTACCCAACAATTACTTTCTTTTTTTTTATTGTTACTTAAATTTTTTTCCAGTGTTCCAAGATTCATTCCCCATTCCCCACACCCAGTGCTCCATGCAATAGGTACCCTCAGTACCCACCACCAGGCTCTCCCATCCCCCCACCCCCTCCCTCCAAGTCCCTCAGTTTGTTTCTGTGTCTAAAGTCTCCCAACAATTACTTTCTAGAGAAGTGTCTTAGAGCTCTAGGTTCCTCTCCTTTTGGAGGTTATTGTCATGCTGGTTGAACTGTTATCCCATTTTTCAATGAAGATATATTAAGCTTTGTTCATCTTTTCAGCGTGATACATGAAGGTAAAATTTCAAGAGAACAGTAAATCAAACACTTGGGTAACATTACCTGTCAATCCATCCTGTCTCCAGATTAATTTTTCTATAGACTATAAATAATATTACTTTTTTCCTACAGTTTGAGAAATTATGCTTAACATAATTCAATGTCTTTAAAGGAAACTGAAGATCCTTGTTTATATTTGTTGTTGCTGTTGTTTAAAGCAAGCAAATGAAATCAAATCTGAAAGAGAATCAAGAATTTTCACATATTTTATTTCAGAATTCCACTTTGTGTTTATACTTCATTAAAATTTTTGCTTTCCTTTTGTTTTCCCACTGTATCTAGAGGCTTTGGATCTTTTTGAGGAAATGAAAATTTTTCTTAGGCTTCAGTTAATAGAAATCACAGATTATTACTTTGGTTGTTCCTTTACTAACTGTGAGACTAAAATTCTCAACCTTACTGTTACTTGCGTGAGCATGTGCTTGAGGGCATTACACCAAGCGCACCATAACCACAATAATTGGGCATTTAGACCTCTAACATTTGGTTTATTTGTTCACTAGCCTCCTCCAGTTTATATTCTAATACTTTCATTTTTGAACTAGAGATTAACTTTTTTTTCCCAAGTGGGATAACAAAAATGTTCTTAAAAAAAAGGGATATATTTTTCATATTAAGTAAAATTCACAGGTCACAGTCCAACTCATCACTGGATTTGTAAAAATGTAACTCATTTTTGGCATTTTCTCATTTTTTTCTAAGTAATGTATACAATCTCATTCACCATTCTACAGACATCAGAGAGCAAAATTGCCCCAAATTCAACCATTCTTTTCACCCTGGTTCATTTCAATCAGTGCGTACATTTTTCTTACTAAAATTATAATAAAAAATAAATTTTAATTTAAAAAAAATTAATTTTATATAATTAATCTTCATCTCATAGTAAACTTCTCTGGGCTTTAGGAGTATTATAATAGGTCAGGAAAAATTTCAGTTTGAAGAATATCTTGATTTACCCACTGGCTAATTCAGAGATATTGAGTCAAGTTATATGTAACTCTTTAAAATTTTAAGTCAATTCTATTTCATGGTCTTGAATTACATACTCTTTTAAATTTTAAAGCACTTCCTAAAATCTTTAAGCAAGACAGTACCTTCTCCTCTTCTTCTAATTGCCAATTCACAAATATAATCACTGATTACTTCACATTAATAAAGGCAGAAACAATATTTGATTACAAGCCTCTATCAAAATATAATGACATGTTGGTCAAATACCAATCTCTAAAAATTATGTTACAAGTCTCATCCAAAACCAAATTTTGCTCATTTTTAACAATACCCTCAAAGAATTGAATGAGCGACAAGGAAGAATGTTAGTGAGAAAAATTTATAGTCCCTTTATTACTGTATTTTTTTCTTAAGAAATGCTCTTAGTCCATTTAGAGATTTTAATTGCCTCAATTTCAACACATTCATTTATATTTAGTTTGTGTTGCTTTTGCTTTTCTTGGTGTTTTAATATGTCATAAAGTGTTCCATTTGCCATGAATAATTGATTTATTTTTAGTTACATAGACAATGTATAGTGGAATAATATCTTAAAAGTCTGGTTTTGGTGGCTAGATAATATATTAACCATTTGCTTGATGGAGGTACCTCAAAAATAATGCTGACCAACTATTTTGAGAAGAAAGAAATCTAGTAGTCTTACATGTAGGATTTTATCTCAACTACAGAAACACAGCTTAGCCATGGGTACATATATATGCCCAATATGTGTGTATATATATGCAAATGAACATTTTGTGTGTGTGTGTGAGTCAGTGAGTTGAACGGGAAAAGCAGAAAGAGAATGTCATGTTTATTGAAGTTGTTAACAGATACAGTACATGCATATAACATATCTTTGGTTCTTCTCCAGAATAAATACTACCACTGGTATGGCCCCTAGAGTAATGTTGTTTCTGCTCTAAAATCTAAAGTTTTAACCAACAGATTGTTCTTTTTCCCTTCCTTTTTCTTCCTTTTTTTTTACTTCCTTTCCTATATATATTTATATATTCCTAAATTCCAAACATATAACTAGTGTAACCAGGAAGTTATGAGATAAGACTTTGGATATATGGATTCTCATACCAGTCCTGCCTCTTCCTAGTTGTGTGGCTTCAGACAAGTTGTGGAATTTTCTCAAGTCACAGTTTCCTTTTCTATTAAAGAAAGACAATAAAGTGTTACTTCTTCACTTGGTTTTTGTAAGCATTACATGAGAGTATATTTAAATAACTTACCACAAACCCTGATGTAGTTATGCTGGAACATATTTGTTACAAAAACAATATTCAAATCACTATCTCTTCTTTCATCAAACAAGAATATGTTTTCTATTTCCTTTAATAATAAAACATGTATATCTTAAACATATAATTAATAGTATTTAGTCAAAATGGGAAATTGTTTTCTGCATCACTGTCCAAAAATGATATTGTTCTGTTCCTTGCTATTGTTCTGATCACAATTTGGAGCAAGGTAGTTCCATCTCAGTCCATCCTGTTGAAACCCCTTTCTTCCTACCGACTTTTTCCTCTGTTTATTCAGGAAAGTGTCTCCCATGAATTTTTTAATGTCTTTCTTCAGTTCTTTTGCAACCCAACAGACACCCTATCGGGAGTATCAGATCTACAGGTACAACTTCCTCAAACCAAATAACAGTCACAAAATTTAACAAAGATGTAACAATGAATCAATACTTAAAGAATCATTAAAAATTACAAGAAAATTTCTCTGCATTCTTCACATGCATCCATCTCCAACTTCACTTTCTTCGATAAGATCTCCTTTCCACAAAAGAAACATTTTATTATGCTTTAATATATTACTTTATGTTGTATTTGTTAATATCAAATATTATTTTTGAAATTTTTATTACAAATTCACAGTATTTCAGGCTTGAAATGAGACATTGACATAAATAATTTCCATCTAAAAAATTGTTTCTCATATGTAGATGCCCAATAAAAATTCATTGAGATATGTTGAAGTGTGTTGAGGACTACAAATATACTTATTTGCCCAACTTTAATATACACTGTTAACAATCTTGTTAGTTTACATTCCAGCTGTAGAATTTATTCATAGCTTTTGATGAACTAATAACTCCACAGAACTAGTGACTCCAAAATCTGTATCTCCGGCCTCTGAATTCCAGACCAATTACTTACCTTAGATGTTCCGTCTTAGATTACCCACTTTAGATGTTCATTCACATCTAAATATCTGCCTGACATCTAAGTTGGGCACATCATTTTGAATCCTTGATTGAAGTCTTTCCTTTTCAGGGAAATTTTCTGCTTCTCCTCAATCCCCTTTTCTTTTTAAAAACTACACCCAATCAGGTCAACTTTTAGTCCTTCTACTAATCTTTCTCTTCCACCAGCCCAAAGTACACAGATTCTTTCCCTGAATGTCTTTTGTTAAACAGTATTTGCCCAATAGAAATATGTGAGTCACAAATGTAAACCACATATGTAATTTTAAGTTTTCTAATACCCACTTCAGAAAAATGTGAAAAGATTGATTTCAATACTTCACTTAATATATCTAAAATATTATTTCAACATGAAAACAATAAAAATTATTAATGGGATATTTATATTCTTGTGTTCATGCTGAGTCTTCAAAATCTACTTTGTATCCCACCCCCCCACAGAGCACATAATAATTTGGACTTGCCACACTTTAAGTGCTTAATAGCCGCATGTAGTTGGAGGCTTCCATTTTGGACAGTGCAACCCTAGCCTTGACCTTCTTCACCTACTTATTCTTGCTCATCTCCTATTCATCCCACTGGTGAGAGAAAGACTCCCACCCTAAAGCTCTAAGGAGTAGCCCAACACACAATGAGCAGCACTGGACAGATGAAATCAACAACAGTTTCTGTTACATATACTCCTAGTCTGGGGAGGAGACATTGCACATCATACACTTGAGAAGGAATAAACAACATGGGCTGTGAGAGACAGGTTTTATAGCACCAAGGGAATGAGGTCACCCTTTGTTCCCACAGGAACGTGTGATTTGCTTGTTTGAATAATTCTGCAGTCTGGCAGGAAACTGAACTCCACTACTCAGGGAGAAGCAGAAACAACACCTGGTCCACTTGATAAAGATAATTTTGGGATAGGGTACCTTACCCAAGGACCAAAGTGAGGGAAACTTGTGATTAGGCCATTCAAAATCCTCTCGTTTTAGCAGATGTCAAAGTAGACATAATTTAAGTCTTAATTTTAGGCATCACCCTCCACTTCTCACCAACTAAAGCTTCTCTTCAACTCTCCTGCAGAATTTTGTCACAACCTCTGAACTGGAGCTTTCACCTTTCTCTAAATGTTATATCACACTACTGATAGAATGGTCTTTATAATTTGTAAATAGCACCACTCTATTCCTTTCCTTAAAAATCTTCAAATATTCCCCAAACCTAAAAGACATATGCAGACTATAACATATTCAATGAAATTCTCGTGTGGTCTGGGATTTTGTCTACCTGACCATTCTTTTTTAATTATCTTTTTACATTTACATTCAAACTCTAGTAACAATCAATGACAGTAGTCTCTCTTATCTGTAGTTTCACTTTTGATGGTTTCAGTTACCCAGTCCATTGTCACCTTGAAGCAGATGGTCCTGATTCTGACATATCATCACAAAGTCAACCAGTAGGAAGTAACCTAATGCTGCATTACTATGCCTATGTTTTTCATCCCACTTCATCTCATCACATAGGCATTTCATAATGTCACATCATTACAAGAAGGGTGAGTGTAGTACAAGAAGATATTTTGAGAGAGAGAAATCATATCGTGTAACTTTTATTACCATAAATTTCTATAATTGTTCTTATTATTAAATATCATTAATATCTTCCTGTGCCTAACATATAGGTTAAACTTTATTATATGTATGTGTGTGTTTATGTATGGGAAAAATCATAGTATATATTGAGAAAAAGAGTCCATGGTTTCAGGCATTCACTGAGGGTCTCCTACAGGTAAGGGGGCACTGCTGTATTTGCAATTCTACAAAGACTATGATTTTTACATTTCTAGGCCATTGTATATGCTGCTGCCTAGAATGCTTTTTATCCTTTCCTCAACTGATCTCCTGTATGAATTGGCATTGCCGATTCACTAACACAGTAACACTGAATCTTAAGTAAACTGGCTATGAAAGTCTACTCTCTTTTGCTTCCTAATAGCTTTACATCTGATGCACAGAAATATTAATCCTCTCAACTTTGGGTCTCTGGCTTTAAGTTGTACCAGCAATCTTCCAGTTCCCTTGGCATTACATCATCAATATCTGAGATGTAATGATAATATATTTAGAGCTATAATCCCAAAACTAGCTTACTAGTCATATTATACATTATTACACCTACATTGTACTATAATTTTTCATATGTCTGTCTACATGCTGAACTGTAAGTTATCAAAATGAGAACTATCTTTTCATTTTTGAATCTCTCATACATAATATAGGCTCTGGCACAAAGTAAGTAAATGTTAAATGAATGTATACATTACCTTATATCTTTATAGTGGTGGGAAACTGGACTTCATTTTGTAAGCCTAAAACATAAATATAAAGTTATAAACCGAAGTTATAAGCCATAGCACCAAGACATACAGTTTCAAGGCTGTTGGGTTTAGGAGTATTGCTTGTTCTCTAAGTCTATGTTTGTACATGTAAGTCACTTAATCTTATAAATAAGACCAACCAAACAGATCAAATTAAACATCCCTAGACACATTAGGAACTGAATCACATGGACTGATCTTCTTTCAGCTTAGTGTAAAGATCTCACAATACTGCTCTCTAAAAATGTTTGTTAATAATCAGAACAAAACCAAGAGCTGCCTCTCTACAATGCACTTTGGGTGGTGAAATGCATGGCTTAAAATTAAAAAAATTCACCATCTTGAAGAGGATAAGAGGTCATTGACTTGGTATATGATCACTGAAGCCCTTGAGGTATAAAGACTTTTTTTTTTTACTAGAAAAAAGAACAATGTTCATTGTTTTATGACACATTTATAATGTTTGTGGAAACAAGGCCAAGAAAAAAGATAGGTGAAATTGTGATGTCAAAACATTGACACTTTATTTTTTAGTTCAACTGGAATTAAAACATCCTCATATTAACAAAATATTTCCAAGCAAACACACTTATTTCTAAGATGTTCTTAATCATTTAAGACTCCATTCTGATTTCTGTAAATCTTACACATCTCTTCAGAAATCGAAATGGTATGCTAAGAATAAGACACTAACAGCAAGCTAAGAATATACAGCAGAAAACAGAAACCAGAAACCAACTTGTGAGGATGCAAGAGAATCATGACTGCATTCTTAAGACTATTTCTAGGGGCGCCTGAGTGGCTCAGTTGGTTAGGCGACTGCCTTCGGCTCAGGTCATGATCCTGGAGACCCGGGATCGAGTCCCACATCGGGCTCCCTGCTAGGCGGGAAGCCTGCTTCTCCCTCTCTCACTCCCCCTGTGTTCCCTCTCTGGCTATGTTTCTCTCTCTGGCTATGTTTCTCTTTGTGAAATAAATAAAATCTTCAAAACAAAGCAAAACAAAGCAAAACAAAAATAAGACTATTTCTAGATCATATGGTTTGGTGCAAGAGAGAAAAAAAGTGAATAATCTTTGTAAAAAAAGCAAGAAGACATTTCATTGCTTTTTTTTTTTAATTGTTACTTAAATTTTTTTTTCCAGTGTTCCAAGATTCATTCCCCATTCCCCACACCCAGTGCTCCATGCAATAGGTGCCCCCAGTACCCACCACCAGGCTCTCCCATCCCTCCACCTCCCTCCCTCCAAGTCCCTCAGTTTGTTTCTGTGTCCAAAGTCTCTGTTTCGTTTCTCTCTCTGGATTATCCTACTTCCCATTTACTTTCCTTCTCCCACTGTCCTCCAGGTTACCCCTCATGCTTTTGACCTAGAGTAAGAAGTGGCATCTTGATACAATGGACCAAGCCACAAGGGCGTACAAGTGAGAGTATGTCAGGAGAAAAAATTTTATATTGAATGCATTTTCCTTTATTTTGTTTGATGATGAAGATGAATCATAAGTCAAAGATAGAGTAAGTACATAGTGGGAAGTTTGGGGACCAGTAGGTTTATTGTAACCCACTTGCCATTTGAGGTTCAAAATCAACAGGCTTTTGTTTGTCTATGGTATCTAAAATAGACTCTCTACACTCTACTTTATAGAGTATCTAAAATGGACTCACTTCACTCTACAGAGTGAAACTGTAGACTGTTTTTCTCTTTGTGCTTTCAGGTACCAAAGGCTATCTACTAAACTCTCACATGTCCAGGTCAATTGGTTTTGGTTTGGGTTTGTTGTATGGTTGGTTGGTTGGTTGGTTGTTTTTTGTTCTGTTTTGTTTTGTTTTAGTTTTTATTTAATGTTCAGGGCAATTGCAATTCTTTCCTTCATGTTCCCAGGATATTGCCTGGAAATTACAGTCATCCAGAAGCCTAGAAGCTTTTAACCTCTTGATAAAATTAAGCACATGTAAACCTCTAGTTTTGTATTAAAGAGATCCATAATGTCATCCACAGACAATAACCTGAATACACTTGGATCCCATTTTAGTAGAGTGGCAAAGCTAGAAAGAAATATGACAATAGACTTAAGTTTTGTTCCATGTACTCATTCAGAAATCCAGTCTGTTCTAAGTTTGACATCTTTAAACACAAATATGGCTTTCTTTGTCACTGTAGGCTTTGGACATCCAGACTTACAAGACAGAATGGAGAATCAGAATAATTTAGAATTATTTTATGGGACTCAGAATAATATTTAAGATGATAGTACATATCACATTGGCCACAATTTGGTCACAAGCCCAAATTATACCAAAGGGAGATTGGGAAATGTTGTCCAGCTGTATGCCAAGGGGAAAGGGAAATAGGTCTGGTAAATAGAATAGATGTTCTCTGTCACAATCTACCCTTCCAGTTACCAAATATCCATCACATTCTTCCTCCAACATGTGGAATACATTCACCTTTTCTCAAAGAAGTTAATACAAAGGCCTATCTGGTTCCTTCATTCAGTTCAATGTAGAGAATCTCCGAGTCCTCTGTCAGCCTCTCCTATAGGTCCAGACATGGTCCTCATAGTCTGATAACCTATGTATAAATCATCTTTCAATCACAGGCAGATACACAATGACAGACTCAGGGCATAAGAACCACAATAAATACTCCCATTTAAAAATGGGACAGATGAGAGACATATGTCATGAATAGATGGCGATAATGATGCGTTTTTGCTTGGAAGACAGGCAAGTGTGAAATTTTTTCCTTGATTAGAACCCAATTTTACCCACTCAAAATATCTTCTTTGATCATTCTTTTTTTCCATCCTGATGGCTCCCATCTCTACCCTCTAGGAGTCTTTTTTACCAAAAAATATGGGCTTGTGATTTCTTTGCCAATATATTTCCCTCAATAACTTAGTAGGTATCTAATCTAGTTGTTTCCATTCAGTTCCACGTGCCAGTGATCTTCACCAAAACTTTTTCCTAGGACTAGTAGTCAAATCTACTTTATTCCCTCATTTTCTTAGCCCAGGATTCTCTCATTATCTTTACTTCTCTCTCTGTCTTTTCCTTCTTCCATTCTTCTCTTCATCCCTCAATTTATGACAACTCCCATAGAGTCATCAGGCTTAAGTGGAAAGGTGATATTCAGTTTCACTTTTATCAAAGGGCTGAGTGTAATGGGTCTTTGTTGTTGTTGTTTGTATGTATTTTTTTTTTTAGAATTAAGGGCATTTTATTTAATTAATGTCTACATGTCTACAGAATACTTAACACAAAAACAGGTGCTATCCACACTGTAAACACCTTTCTTAATACAAAAATGAGTCCTCAGTGATATATGCTTTAAATACGTATGAACTTGGATTTAGTTTTTGTTATATTTCTTTTTTTTCTCATTTTTTTCCTCCATTTTTTTATTGTTACTTAATTTTTTTTTTCAGTGTTCCAAGATTCATTGCCTGGTGGTGGGTACTGAGGGCACCTATTGTATGTTTGTTTTTTAGAGCAGGAGAAGGGCAAAGAGAGAGGGAGAGAGAGAATCTTAACAGGCACCATGACACAGGGCTCAATCTCTCAATCCTAAATTCATGACTGAGCTAAAAATCAAGAGTCAGGCTCTTAACCAACTGAGCCACCCCAACACCCCTGTAATGGGTCTTTGTAATTGAAGTTATCTTTCAACCTTCCTCATAGTTTGAGGTTTAGGGGAGTTTAGATTTTTCAAACTTTTGAAGCTTCAAATATCTGGAGTCTATTTCATTTTATGTTTGCCTTCAAACTAAACTATTCTTGACTGAGTTCATCTCTTCCTTGTATATCAATTACAAATCAAAAGTATTCTATTACAAAATATCTCTACATAGAAGTATAGTCTTGGAAGCATTTGATCTGTCTTTAAAACTATTATGCATGACAGTTCTACCAAATGTTTTGCCACTCTTTTTTTAAAAATATTTATTTATTTATTTATTTAGTTATTTAGTTATTTATTTGACAGAGAGAAACACAGCCAGAGAGGGAATACAAGCGGGCAGAGGAGTGAGAGAGGGAGAAGCAGGCAGCCCGATATGGGGCTCAATCCTGGGTCTCTGGGATCATGACCTGAGCTGAAGGCAGTCATTTAACCAACTGAGCCACCCAGGTGCCTTGTTTTGCCACTCTTATCCAATCTCCTATAACCATGTTTTCATTAGCATCTACCAACACTCTTTTTTTTTTATTGTTACTTAATTTTTTTTCCAGTGTTCCAAGATTCATTCTTGGACAATGTCAAAAATGTTCATTTCAATAACATCACATCTTGAATTACCAATATTAAAATTAATCAAGGTACTGCTACCTACTGTAGTAGGTTAACACCAAGTTCTTAGTACTATCATAAAAAAATTCATTTTTTGCTCACATATGTTTTAAATAGCAGAGGGATAAGTGTTCTCTTTTACCTAGAAAATATGTCTTCTTGACTATGTAAAACCCAAGAATGATTCTTGTCAATATTCAGAAGGCAGTAAGAGCAAGAGTAAGAGAGTGAAGACTTTCTAAGGGAGAGAGTTTTTGAAAACCAATCTTAGAAATTTTGTTTATCATTTCTACCTATGTTCCATTGGCTGGAACTCAGTCATATGTCCATTCTTCACTGCAAGATAGGCTCAGAAGTATAGTTGAGCTGTTTGCAAGTAAGAATGGAATACACATTCAGTAAAGAAACATCTAGCACCTGGAACACAGACTGGGATGAAAGGGACACCATGATTTAAATTTAATGGTAAATTCAATATGAAAAATAATGAACATCCACAAATGGTGATGTAATATTGGCGTCCTTTTAGAAATAGTATATTTAAGTAATGTGAGTAACTAACAGTAAATCTAGATTATAAAAGTTGATCATTTTGCTTTATTTTATGCTAAACAGATCACACCCTGGACATGGAATTTCTCAAGTAAATGTCATATTATGAGAGGGAAGTGTGTGAAAATATAACCACATGGACTATTTCTCTGATCTAAGAAAAATAGGTTACCCATTTACAGAAAGGGCAATTCATTTATTCAGTCTAAAAACTGTAGTCAGCTATGACTCCCTTCTTTGTTCTCCCTTCTCCTCTATCAACAATTCTTGTCAGCTTCATCTTTAAAATTACTCAGGCTCCAAAAACTATCATATCCAATCTTAGCATCCTAATTAGAGCCCCCATTATCTTTTTCAGGGGGTACTAATAGCATTTCTTATTTAACAGATTTGACCTCCTACAGCCTATTTTCCATTCTGGCCAGAGCAATTCTTTGACCAACTTACTATTACCACTGTATCCTCTTAAGGCCACAAAATCCTCCTAACTGTCATCCAAACATGCCAAACAGGCTTCAACAGTAGAACCTCACACTCTCTGTTCCCTAAACATCTGCACCCCTCACACTCTTCCCTTTCTTCAACTCTTCGCTTAATTGACACCTTATCACACAAGTCTTTCCAGATCCTCACAACAACATTCTCCCATGTACTTCCCTTTCTTGCTACTTCCCTACCACTTATCACCAACTGATACGTGAATGATCTGTCTGTTCATTTCTCTATATTATAAGCTCAATGAGAAAAGTTTCTCTTTTGTTCACTGTGGTAGTCCATATGCTTGGCTCTCTTTGGGATTTTGTATTAAGCCCTCAATAATTACCAGTGAGAAAATGAAAATGAAACCAAGATGATGAAGAAACATAAAACCCTAACACATGAAGAGCACATGAAGAAACTGGAAATGTTTTGGTGGAAGTTTGGATATAAACAAGGAAAATGGAAGAGTTAGCCAGAATGGGTTTCAAGAACTTATTTATCTCAAGAACTTGTCACAAGAAAAAGATGAAAGTTATAAAAAGGTAAATTTCTTTTTAATTGAAAAGGTATTTTTTCTAATAAATAGGGCACACGTGGAATGAGTTGCTTGGAAGATATAATATATAACTTGCACATATTTTCAAGTTTTCAAGAATAGACTGAATTATAATTTAAAAGGGAAGTCATAAATTAAATCTGAAATTCCAGCCTTATGTTCCTTTCTAATTCTGAAGAAGATAACATTTACTAGTAAAAGAAAGAGAGGGAGATATAACATTTGATGAGGAATGACAGCTAATGTTTGGTTAATTGATTGTCTATCTGTGTAGGAAGTTTTCTATTTGTTTACTTATTTAATTTGTTATTTTATTTAATAATTCAGCTCAACAGAGCTTAATCTAGGAAAGAATCAATTGGGCAGGAGACATCTATCTACTCCAAATTTCTATGAAAGAGAAACAATTGTTCTCAATTCCAAATCAAGTCATCTACCCTAGCCAGGAGATTATAGGCAAATAAATATATCATGGCATGTTTGCCTATGTACAACATATATATTTTATATAATATTTACATTGTATGTTTGTGTACAGAAAACATATATACATGCATACACAAAACCATATATAAATGTGTATATATATAGTATGTGTGTATATGTGTGTGTGTTTGCATGCATTATAGTGACACAGATAATAGTAATCATGTCTTCAATACAGCAAGCATTCAACTGTGCCAAAGCACTGCAAAATTTGAAAAAATTGGAATTTATCATCACTAGGAATGTAGCATTGTTATCTTTTTCAAGTTATTTCCTTTCCAAAAGCAGTAAATAAATACTTTTATGTTATCTGTAACATTTTATTCTTCATATTATGACATTTATACTTCTTATCACCAAATCCTTTCTTTCTGGTTGACTTTATGATTCAACTTCTCCAATAAAAGTTTTATAGCACGAGTCTAATGAATTAGACCCTACAGAAAGGAAAGTAAATTGGTCTGTTTCAAAGCTCAAAGCTGTAGCAATAAGTTCCATGGTTTATTGCAGACCTCTCCACTGCTCCAGGGAGGGTGCCAACTGCATCGTTTCCCAGCCTCCTTTACAACTTTTTTTAAAGGCAGAAATTGCTAAGATTTCAGAAGCACAGAAATCAGGAATTCACGGAGAAGTCAAACAAGAAAAGCCTTACTGGATTCACTAGCATGGGCACCATGAGAAATGATGATTGCGCGGGGCACGTAAAAAAAAAAAAAAGAGAGAGAGAGAGACTACATTTAGATATTGGGTTTAGAAAGCCTGTATCATGACTAAACCAAGAAAAGCGGGAAAGCCACAGCAATGAACTAGTTCTTCAGGATAACATCAGAGCATTCCTCACAGTAAGCCTCACCAGTTCAAGGCACAGGGTTCTTACAGACCATGAAGCCTAGAGAAGAGCATCCAGAAAGTTAAGAGGTGTGATTTATATTTCAAAGAGCCCAAGGCAAGAAACCTAGAAGAAGGTTCTAAAATAAGATCTTTTACTTTTTCAATTGTTAAATTCTAGAAAAGAACTGTTTTTAGCATTGCTGTTGTTTATTAACCTTGCTGGGAGGAAACCAAAGAAATTTGACAATGTGACGCTGTGCTGACCATCAGGTACATTGACACTAATTAATTTTCCTGAAGGCTGGACTTCTGCTACATCTGTCTTGGTATCAGATTTACATAAGGAAAGAAAAGAAATCATTGAATTCATTGGTAAAACAAGTAAAAAAATAGAAAAAATAAACATAGCATTTGCACGATTAAGCAAATGGCATGCATTTTAGATAGTATAAGTGATAGTTATTTCCCATGAATACCAAGTCATAATTTGGCAACTGATAATTTAATTTAAAAGGATTTTGAATGTGACTGAAACATGTTAAAAGTACAAATGAAAAGCTGCTAAAAATTCACTGTTTTCCTTCTTAACATGCTTAAATCTTTTTAAAAACAAGTAAGTGAGGTTAAAGTTAGATTGGGCAATCAGGTATAATATTTTTGATCAAAATAATCATTGCAGAGCTCCACAAAGGAACATGAAGTTTGGGGACAATAAATAACAGGCAAACTTTCACACATTATCTTGGTAATATTATGCAAAGTACCACTTTTATGAGTACTTATAAACCTGAGATATATAACAAAAAATGTTGTCTATGACTGTCAAACATGTAACAAAAAGTTGTGGGTTTTTTTGTCTGTGTGTTATTTATCATCAACAGAGCCACATATGATTAGAAGCACATCTTTAATTTATGGTACATTTATGATTATTAACATTATTTTGCAGTTGCATGGTTGCAGAAAAATACCAACTTTATTAAACAAACTAGTTTCTATTCATACTAATAAAATTGTTGAAAGCACATTATACTATATGTATTAGAGTTACTTTGCTTAGAGGCTTACCAAATATTAACCTGACTTTTACTAATTGTTTCTGCTGAAGGAATGATGGTACCTCATTACCTCACAATAAACCACTGCCCACATGTCAAGTGATACTAATTGTCTAAAGGTCTTTTCCTCACTCTCCCTACAGTCTTATGGTGCTGTTTTTATCAAATATTAAATTACATAACCTAGGCTATTCACTTCTATTGAAATATTACTGTGCTAATATCAAATGTTATTGATCTCTCTAGCTTTTAGTTTATCTTATTGGAATTATTCTTGATTTTCAAAAGTGCTATATTGCTTTTTACTTATTTATTCTCTATGACAATTTTTTTTAAAGATTTTATTTATTTATTTATTTGACAGAGAGACGGAGATCACAAGTAGGCAGAGAGGCAGGCAGACTTGAGCTGAAGGCAGAGGCTTTAACCCACTGAGTCACCCAGGAGCCCTCTCTAACACAATTTTAACAAAATCTTTTCAAGTACGTAAACATGTTAATCTTATTAAGGTTTTGAATGGAATTGCATTATACATGAATGTAATTTAAAATATTGTTACCTTGAGGCACCTAGGTGGCTCAATCTGTTGAGTGCCTGCCTTCAGCTCAAGTCACCCTCCCAGGGTCCTGGGATAGAGGCCCTCATGGGGCTTCCTGCTCAGGGGAGAGCCTGCTGTTCCCTCTCCTTCTGCCTGCCGCTCTACCTGATTATGCTCTCTCTCTCTCTTTCTGTCAAATAAATGAATAAAATCTTTAAAAATTAGTAAAATAATAAAATAAAATGTTAAATTATTCAGTCTTTTCATAAAAATATCATGTACTTAAGTCTTATTTTTTGTATAAAATTATTGTATATATAAAGTAGGAATTTTGGAGATATCTTAAAATTAACCCCAGTTTTCGCCGCACATTTGATAATCTAGCTCTGTATTATGCATAGGGGAACATTTTCCCCAGTATGATTTCTAAAGCTTTAGTTTTCATTATGGGGAAACTATTGTTTCCATAGAAAAGCTACAGGAATCTTTTAATTATTTTTGTTTTGGTACAATAGGATGATTTTCCAAAAATTTTAATTGTTTTTCAGTTGATTTCCTTGGTGTCTTACATAAAATTTTTTTAAATAGAAAAATAATTTTACTTCTTCTCCTCATACAGCCATATATCATTTTTTTATTGCAACATTAAGAACTTCAAGGGGCACGGGGGGGGGGGGCTCAGAAGGTTAAGCACATGACTTAGGCTCAGGTCATAATCTCAGGGTCCTGGGATCAAGTCCCTCATTGGGCTTCTTGCTCAGCAGGAAGTCTGTTTCTCCCTCTCCCTCTGCCCTTCACTCTCCCTCTGCCCCCCCTCCTTGCTGATTCTCTCTCTCTCTTTCCCTCTCCCTCAAATGAATAAATAAAATCTTTTTTAAAAAGAGAACTTGAGGGGCGCCTGGGTGACTGAATCATCAAGCATCTGCCTTCCGCCAGGTCATGATCCTAGAGTCCCGGGATGGAACGGCATCAGTCTCACTGCTCAGTGGGAAGCCTGCTTGTATTTCTTCTATAGCTGTGTTTCTCTCTGTCAAATAAATAAATAAAATCTTTAAAAAAAAGAACTTGAAAAAGGTTGAACATAGTCTTTTAAACTAACAAAATACTCAAGTGATTTGGGTAAATTAAGTTCATATGGTTTCATTTCTCCATATCTTCAGGGAACATAGGAGCTCATCATGCGCTTGCAGGATAGGATCATTCAATCTTGGATTTTTTTAAGTTTAATATTGTTCATATTTTCTACATATTTCATTATGTTAGCTGTAGCACACTTTACCAAGGTGTAGCGACTAGAAAAAAATATGGAAGATTTAAAACACAGTATGAATTATGAATAAAAAAGAAACGTATCTATGGGGTTTGCAGAATATGAATGATTTCATATAAACATTTCTGGAAGGACTCGTTCACTTGATCAGTTTCCATCACCGAGCTGCAGTGCCCTGTGAGATCATCTCCTGTGCTACAAAGCTTACAGCCATTTGACATTGTCTCACTGCAAACACTAAAACAATATATCTGTAAATGGACATATTAACTATCAAAATAAAAATATTGTCAGGATATTGTAGACAAATCTTGCTGTGATAGGAAAAGAGTTTAGAAATGCTGATGTGTGGTCAACCTGGACTGAGAGCCAGAACATTAAGTTCTAAATAAATATTTTCTAAACCAAATTCTTTTAGTTTATTTTTTAAAAGACTTATTTATTTATTTTAAAGAGATGGAGGGGGAAGGGGCAGAAGGAAATAATCTCAAGCAGACTCCCGCCTTGAGTGAGGAACCCTACTCACTCAGAACACTTGAGATCATAACCTGAGCCGAAACCAAGAGCCCGATGCTCAAATGACTGGGCCCCCCGGGTGCCCTAAACTAAATTATTTTAAGTCAAACTTCATTGAATTGAGTTTGAGGAACACACAGTGGCATTTTTAAATTTACTTTCTATAGTATCTTTTTCTTCAAAAAGAGGTACGCATAAGATTAAATATCATCAAATGAAAGAGTTAAGATAATATTACACTTCATAAATCATGATTTTAAATAATGAGATAACAGGCAATAAAATGTATATGGCTATGGTGCTTTGTTATTGAACTGCCTCTAATTGCTTTATGACCATTACCGTATGAACTCAATAATCTATTCCATAAACCTATTTTTACATTGATTTGCCATCCAGAATATAAAAATGAACAAAATAACATTGATTGGTCTGCTCTTAAAATATATCACTAAAACTTGCTTAATCAGAAAAAAAATAAATGCAAGTGATAAAATTGTATTTATAAACTTCTTTCAAAAAACCTGTTTGACTTGGGCCAAAATCACAGAAATGAAAATTTCTAATGCTGACCTAGCAATCACCAAGCCTATACATATTGTTCTGATTGTTCCCAGATAATTAATTTAGGTATATATTGTAATACCAAATATTTTAAAATACCCCCCTAATGAATCAATTGAAGTATTTTGTTTTATGATCAGAGCCTCCGAAGTGGAAGCCAAAAGTGCTTGAAATCGGCCACTTTCAGACCGATTGAACCTCAGTCTTATTTCATATACACCACTGTCATTCATTGACTTAGTAGACTTTTGTAGATCCCTTAAAACAGTTCAGGATTACTAGCTTTAATGAAAATGTTATGGCTTCTGCCTTCAAGTGGTTTAGAGTTAAGTAGGGGAAGAGAAAAATGAGTCAGTTTCAATACAGAATGTGAATATTCTGATAAAATAATGTGTGGGTTTCTATGGGAGATATGAGAAGGGATTTGACCCAGGCAGTAGATTTGGGAAGATAGACCTGAATCACATCTGAATTGTGAATGTGAGTGAAATGGATACATGTGAGAGAGAAGAACACAGGAATTAGAGAGGGCAGGAGTGAAGACAATTCACAGAAGAAACTCAATGCAATGAAATAGATAGTTACAATATATGTTCAGTGGATATCTTTCCAACTGGGACATGTGTGTTTATACATATAACATAGCGAGGAAGTTTGATGGTCTAGCAATATCAATTTGGATCCAAAATTTCTATAACATGATATAGCAGATGGTCAGTGCAAAAACAAATTTTTCTAGGCTATAGTGACACAGAAAACCTGTTTCAGGATTATAGTACCTTTTAAAAAGCTTTACTGCATCTCCAGCAATTGGTAAATTGTAAATTTACCACTTGTAAATTCTGGTCTACATCCCCCAACATTCTGATATCTAACACACAGAAATATCATCCAACTGATAGGGGACATCTGTCGTGTTAAACAATCTGGTCTTGCACAATTTAACTTAGGGAATTGAGTGTTCTATATAATTCTTACCTATGTAAGTATCAAATGTTTTAGTCTCCAAAACCACAATGTTTACTATTCTAAGCAAACTTAACCAGACATAGCATTCAATTAATCATATAATATAATATATAATAAGATCTATCCGGAAGTTAGTTACAAGAGGAAAAATACTGTACCTTGATCTTACATTTTTAAGAAATAGCAAACTATTAGAATGGATACTTCACTCTAAGTTTTCTCAAAATGTGATATTTTAAATTTATATGTAAAAAACCCTTTAACCAAAATGTCTGTCAGCTTCAATTTTTGCAGTCAATACACCAACAGCAGTGATATTTTAATAAAGTACACACTAAATAAGCTATCCCAGAAATAAAATAAAATGATTATTGTAACTCAATGCAAACATAGATAAATATAAAAATTAAGACACTGACAGCACAGAAATGATGTGAAATCTTAAAGGGGTTATTTGCATGTTCACTGAATGCATGATATCTCCTTATTACTTGAAAAAAAATCTACTCTTTGAAAAGTAATAATAAGCAAACATGTTACCTTGAAGAGATGTCAAGGAATATAAGCACAATGTCAAAACAGTATTTGGAAAAATGCCCTCTTTAATGGTCCTCTACAGCTCATTGAGTGTGTTTTTTTCTCTAAAGTTAAGGGCACTTTTAAAATTTAACTTCACAATTGATTCACTTAAGTAACAGTAAGTGCATTTTAGATTGATAAATTTGTAATAAGTCTAGACAATAAAAATCTACTGCAGTTTTTACAAACTCAGTCGCCTTCCAAATGCTTATATGCTCAGGAATGACATTATATTTTTAAGACTTCTTTGTTGCATCTGAAGAATGAAACACTTCTCTGAAGGTGAGGTTAAACTGTGCTCCTATTTACTGAGTTCCAGGTGTATATTTTAAAGGAATATACAAAGATGGAAAATGCCAAAAAATAAAAGTTTATGACATATTGTAGAATATTCATAAACAAAACATGCATCATTTAAATGTTTCAATCGTTATAAATATATTATAGGCACTTCTACATTTATTGAGAAGAATTCAATTACTGAGTCTAAAAACAGAGTTGGGTAAATTAGTGATAGCAATATGTTCTCTATTCAGCTCATTTGATGAAAAAATAAAACATAAAATCTAGATTACTAGATTTTGTGTTTTAAAAATTCAAAATGCTATGAACTTTTAAAAAATTGTCCTAAATATGAATAAAAGTCTTTTTTGATGTAAATGACAAGACTTCAATAGATATCATAAATATATATGATATTTGGCAAGGATTTAGGCTTTAAATTTCCAACTAGTTCCTTACTACCAATAATTATATGTTTTTATAGATATCACATGTTATTTTTGTATAACTTATTTGGAAATAACTTAGAGAATTAGCAAAGCTTTATTTTGTAGCGTGTATATGCAAAGTAACAAACGTTAGATTGTTATTTCAAGTACCTAATATCCTAAATCTCTTAATATCAATGCACTAGACTAGGAAGGTGAAACAAAGTCCTTCACATCAGTAGTCAAGCTGACAAAATGACAAAATATAAACAGCAAAATGACAAAATATAAACAGCAAGGTTTACGACAAAATATAAACAGCAAGGACAATAAATGACAGAATATAATATTACTTTATAATACTTTTTTTTTATAATACAGTATGTAAGATAATCATTAAATTAAAGTGCATTCTGTAATTGCCTCCATTGGACAATTGAAATCAAAATTGTAGAAGACACCTTCATTTTACATTGCATTCATTTTACATTCCTGTTTTTAGGAAATTGACAAGACTTCAAAATTATTCATTACATTTCACATTCACTTAAATGGATATCTATATAATTAATATCGTATATAATATGACAACATGACATATGACTTCAAATGTTGTGTTTGGTCTTGTTAAGAGTCAATCCTACTGGGTGCCTGGGTGGCTCAGTGGGTTAAAGCCTCTGCCTTCGGCTCAGGTCATGATCTCAGGGTCGTAGGATCGGGGCCCATATAGGGCTCTTTGTTCAGCAGGGAGCCTGCTTCCTCCTCTCTCTCTGCCTGCTTCTCTGTCTGCTTGTGATCTCTCTCTGTCAAATAAATAAATAAAATCTTTAAAAGAAAGAAGAGTCAATCCTACTTCCAGGCTTTTCTTCTGTTGTTGACTAGCTTCAAAAGTCTTATCCATACTGTTATGAAACCCACAATTATTTCCCTTTTCTCTGATTAAAAATAATAATGATAATTATATGTCTGCATATATGTATATGTGTGTACGTATAGATAGAAATAGAAATAACGATCAACAGGGGCTCCTGGGTGGCTTAGTCAGTTAGTGGCTGCCTTTGGTTCAGGTCATGATCTCAGAGTGTTGGGATCCAGCCCCACATAGCATCTACTCCCTGCTCAGTGGAGAGTTTGCTTCTCCCTCTTCCTTTGTCTTTCCCCCCAGCTTGTGCATACTCTCTCTCAACTAAATAAATAAAATCTTTTTAAAAAAAGAAATAAAAATCAACATAGATATGGATATATAGATATAGGTATAGATATAAATATATACCTCACCAGAGAAGATGAAATCCAGCACAACATATTATCATGGTGTATCTGTCACCCTCATTCCTTCCTCACCTCTGTCAGGCCACACCTAGAAAAGGAGAAAGGTACACATGCAAAGAGCACCACAAAATACTGCAACTTGGAACTCAGAGACTGAATTGATTGCCCAATCAAAAATCTGGCAAAAGAAAAGAATAAGCAAACTAAAGAAAAGAACATTTGAGTGACTAATACGTGCAAAGACACTCAAACTCATGGATTACCTCACCTAATAGTCAACTCCATGGCATAAGTCCTGTTAGGGCACCCTTTTATTGGATGGGAATGCCAACCCTCAGAGAGAGTAAGTCTATTAATTGTCAAGGTCACACGGGTAGTAAGTTACAGAGTTGAGATTGAAATGCAGGTATAATACTAGGGGAAGCCTGATTAATTGGCTCAGTTTTTTTTTTTCATAGAAATGATAACCTCACCTGAGCACTAAGTTTCAGATTCCAAGAAAGCAAGAAAAGAGCAGTTACAGAGTTCTCAGAGTTGCTGAATGAGCAAATGAATGTATTTGTTAAGGATGATCATAGCAAACAATATGCAGTGTAATGAATTTGCCATTAACATTCCAACTATAAGACTATGTGTTGTTGTGATGATAGCACATACATTCCAGGGTATTCTTCTCTGCTGTTGTTTCCTTCTACCCTATCTTCTCACCTTTCATCAGTTACAAAAGGAATTCTCTAACTATAGCAACTTCACCACTTTTTTCCTCCCAATCCCATAATTAATGACCAACTTTTATTTTCCAAGTGTTCATGTTTGTCACAGGACTATAGGATGTTTTCCTCCCATGTACCTATCATCTTCTTCTGTTCCTATGACTTCTCTGTGATTTCAACTTTAACTAAGACACCAAGATTTCCAAGTCACCAAAGAAAAGAATTCCAATGAGGATCCGTCAAATATCAAGATTTGCTCCCTATAATAGAGGTATTCTGCTTCCAACTAGCCTTTATTTGCTCCTCTGTTTTCTACCTCAAAATAGCTAGAAATTTGGGGCTCTGGTTTAAACTCAAGATACAGTGTTTCAACTGTTCTAAAATTTATGAGGGGATGAAATTATAGAATTTTAGGTAAATATATATTTTTAGTAATCATATCAATAAAGATATTTCAAGAAATAGGAACTGAATATAGGAGACAAAGACATTACCTGTGTAAAATCCTGGGAATTACCAGAGGTGGTAAGTCTCTCAACTTATGAGTCATATTGAGAATGCCACAGACAGACAAAACACTATTACTCCCCCCAATTTTAATAATTTTGTTTTATTGCCATAAAGTACATTGAATACATTCCTAGGATGCCAGAAACTGTATCACTTTGTCCTCCCATGTTGTTTTAATCTAGTGTTTCCTGAGGGTTTGCTGCGTGAGAGCTGGTCCTGGGTGCCGGCTCTCCAGGGGAAGTGATTTTCACAGGCACTTAACATAGGACAAAATGATTCCTGTCTTTTTTCTCAGTGTTCTTCCCAAACTGTCACTTGTGTTTGTGCCACAGTATTTCTTTGTATATTATTATCAACCTTCCCTATTTTCTTGCATCTTCACCTCTCTCCTCTCTCAAAATGCAGGAGATCTCAGGTCAAGGAAAATCAGAGAGAACCAAAGAGTATAGAGATGTGAAGAGGCACAGATGTCAAAGCAGCAGTAATCTAATTTCCCTGCAAGGAGCTTGCAAAATAATGAATGTATATGCAGAAGACAGTCAACTAAAAGGCAGAAAATTAAACAAACATATTTATGCTATCAATAAAATTCTTTATGGACTTGATATGATTCACAGAATAGCCTAGTTAAAAAAAAATCAATGCTCTAGAATGCATTTTGCCTCATAAATTCAATAGCTGTATCTTCCTTGGCTTTTTCAAAATTATTATACATGTCGGACTGAAATCTCAATAGAAATCCAGTATACATGTGTACCTAGTTCAGCCCTGTGTATCTGCTTCTTCCCAAAGAGCTGCTTTGAATTATTCACAAGCCCCTTTAGCCACACCCCGTAGACTTCATTACATACCTGTGGTCTTGCTCCTCTGTCATTTTCCTTGGAAAAATACCTTTCCAGTTTATTCAAAAAATGCATTACCAACTCTGTCTTAACCTGAAGAGACCCTACTTGTGACAGACAGCAAATAGTTTTCCTGGTTTCTTAGTCTTTCAGGTGTCAGTTGTTCTACAATTTCAGCTTGTTCTGGGCAAACTGACCACTTAGTTGGAATATTTCACAGATCCGAAAAAGCTGCAGTTCCTTACCTGTCTCTTTAACCAGTGTCCTAAGGAAGCCCTTAGCCCGCTTAGCATTTATGAAAAAGCAACTCACAAGTGAGTTGGACACCGTGACTCGTATACCAGATACACTTTCAGTTCACTGTTAGGAAGTTAGGACTTTCTGCCTCATCTGCTGTGAGCACCGTCAGCTTGCCCCCCTCCAGGGAAGCCCAGCCGCTGACAGTCACCTCACTCAATGGCTTGCCTTTCTTTTGTGGCTCACAGTCAGTGGCTGATGTAGGAGTATGAGAGGCAGGGCTTTCTCAGCTCAACTTGGAATGACACTGAAGAGCCATCCCAGCTCCATGCACCTTGTGGAATTGGCCAAGCCTGTCTTTGCACGTGCCTCTCAGTCTGACCACTCCGCCCACTCCTGTTTCTTCTTCTCTCTTCCACAGGTGTTAATCTTAAAAATACCAATACGCATTTTGCACGCTAGATTCCATTTTGGAATCTCCTTTGGAGAACCCAAGCACACAATTATCTTGCAAGCCGTTCTTGCTCTGCAGTTTAATGGGAAGTACTGCACCAGAGTCAAACAGAATGACATCTGTATCCAACTCACATGATTCGCTATCTACCAAAACCACTTCAACATCCCAGGCCTTGGCTTTTTCATCAGCAAAATGGGAATAATAATATCGACCACAGATGTTTCCGTGGGAGTTAAATAAGGTAACCTACATGAAAGGTAGAACACATGTCAATAAAAAGAATGAGCACTCCATACATAACACTATCTTACTGACCCTTTTCCTCGCTATTCATTACTTGATTTATATTCTGTGTGTATGCTGATAATGATGCCATTAGAAATTTTTTTTCTGCACAGCTTTGTACTTAGTCATATGAAAAATGGGTTAAGCAAAAAACACTTCGGCCCAGTTATAGTTCCAGGTTATCCATTAATTGCAGTGCTACTCAGCTTTTTTAGGTAATCTGCTATGTGGCTGTGACCCAGTTTACAATAATGCTTAGTAGCATTACTTCCTTGTTTCTATATTGGAAAGTAGATGCCATGTTTTATTAGTCACGTGACTGTTAAAGGAGTTCTAGCTGCCCATGGAATATTGGAGAAAGCAAGCAATGTTGCTATTATTAAGTCTCAGGGGCAATATTACAATCTCTTTTATGTATTGGATCTTAAAAACCTTACAGTTAAGAGCTTTGAAAACATTATGATTATATTTCATTAAGGATAATGTCAACAAAAACAAGTTACAAACTGTCTTCCTAAAGCCAAAATGAATATGTGATAACAAAACAATCTCCAATCATAGGTCTCAAAAATCTTAGAAGATATTCAAGTAACATTAATTCACAGGCATATTTTATATTAAATTCATATTAAACATTATCAGAAGTTTACTGAAAGAATGATTATACATAAGTCATTTGGTTTGTTCATAATTTGTAGTTATTTACTTGTAAAGAATTTTTCTTTTTTCTGGCAGCAATCTTAAGAATCTATGCTTATTAAAAGTCTCAAAAATTTCATCATCATTACTAAATTCATTTTGAAGATACCTCTCTGACTTGAGTATACATTTAGAAATGGAAAATTCTTTTAGAGACTATATTTCAAGTGTAATGGTGAGGTACTCGTTAAAGTGATATTCATATTCCATTACAGAGTTATCTTTCATTTGATAGTATTAACATTAACCACTGCATAATTTAGGCAGCAAATCTCTGAGAGTAGAGACTTTAAACTTTCCCCCTTCCAGCTCAGGAGTGATGTCAGGTACATTTCAAATACTGGCTCTTTATTACCACATGGCCTGAACCTAGCTTAAGTTACTTCCTTCTTAGGGTCCCAATTTTCCCATTTATATAATGGATGTAATATCAAGTTTGAAAAATATAGGTGAAATAGCTGAAAAGAATTGGTTTCCAAAACAATTAGGTACTCCCTCCTCCTATCCCTAGTATTTTTGTGTGTAAATGACTATGGTTTACTAGTAGGCACCAATAGGACCTATCAGACTGCAGCAGGAATAGTAGAAAAGGGGGAACATTTTCTTGTACCCATATGCAGTAAAATATAAACACATGCATGAAAAATATACATACTGACTTGTTACCTTGAGCTTTGGATGTATTTGCAATATTTAATTTTGTTACAACATCTAAATCACTATAGCAAATTGTAATATTTTTAATCTTGATGGTTATGATTTTCTGCAGGCTTGAAATACATTAGAATTGGGGAATTAAAATTCCTTGCATAATTATCTTAAATGTTATATGCACTGTGAGCTGGGAAATGTCTTGACATATTATGGTGCCATCTGGAAAATATTTCTTCTCTTCAATATGAATGTAGACTCTGTCTCAGAGAAAGCCGCACGCATTGTTGGTGTTTATATTTCTTTGAGTGTATTACTTTCTGAGATTTAACAATGAGACAAAAGCCGGGAATAAAATGTGGAGAATTCAAAGGGGCCTGGATTTGAAATGACTAGCACCATTCCTCACTGTTCTGTTGGAGTCAGTTATTCCAGCCAGAAAATAGAGCATAAATTATTTTAATCATTGACTTTTTTTATAAGAGGTTGGAAGGTAGGGAGAGGGCTAATTATGGGATGAAAAAATCCTTGTAAATGTAAAATCAATTCTTCCAAAAGTGGTTGGATACTCACTAAAAAAAAAAAAAAAAAAAAAAAAAAAGAATAAGTGGCTTTTTCTCCGAAATATATAGATGCGGGGCAGGAAAACTAGGAATAAGAATGTACTCATTAGGGTCACCTGGGTGGCTCAGTTGGCTGAATATCTGCCTTCGGCTTGGGTCCTAATCTCATGGTCCTGGGATCAAGGCCCATATCCATCCCCCTGCTCAGTGGGGAGCCTGCTTCTTCTCCCTCACCTCTGCCCCTCTCCCTTGTTTGTGCTCTCTCTCTTAAAAAAAAAAAAAAAATGTACTCATTAAGGAAATCTTATAAAGGATATAAATTACAGTTCTCTTCTCAGGTCTGGAAATAGATATATTTACCATATAACTTAATTATTTTCCCTGTAATATACTTATTTCTGATTGTTCTCAAGTCTTCCAAGTCAGATATGCATAATTGCCATGAGTTCCATGAAAGATGGGAAGGGTGGCAATGCTGAGGTCTAGTTCTATCTTTGGGTTTAGAAATGACCTGGGTGAGAGAGAATTTGGTGCTGGGGTTCTCTGGTTGTGAGAAACTTATGACCTATAACAGCAAGGCTGAGAAACTTATGACCTGTAACAGCAAGATTTATGCCATCTCGCTTCTGTAAAACTGCTTGCTTCAGCATTGCGTGGCCACCCCCGCCCCTGTTCATGTCCTTGAAACTCTGGGAGGCCCCCAGATACTGCAAAAGGAAGTGGTCCTAGACTTGTTTGGGCCAGCCTATAAAAAGCTGAAAAATTTGCTGTTCAGGGTCTCTGAGCATGACTGGTAACGTCCGCACAGAGGCCCAGGTTCGAACCTGACAATAAACGACCCTTGCCGCTTGGCTTTGACTCAGGTCTCCGGTGGTCTTTTTCGGGGGTCTCACGACTTGAGCACAACAGTTGCAGGGTAAACAAAGGATATTTAACGATTGGCTGGGGATAATAGACAGAAGTCAGATGAGAAGAGAGAACAGATTTTAACAGAAACTGGCAGTGGAGGATGGGAGAGAGCTCTTTCCCCGTCCTACACAGCACTATCAGGAGATGAAGGTTAAGGGGAACAGGAGGCTATAGATTGAACTGTAGATTTCTCATCCAGTTCTACAATTTTTCAAAGTACGCAGAGTCCTAAGAAGTTGCCTTCATGAATCGGGGATAAATGGTAAAAGCCTGGCTGGGAGTGTTTAGCTAGCTGCAAATGCAGTAATCTTCCTCATCACAGTTTTCATGGACTTCCAAGAATTCATTTGTTAGAAAAGTCCTGTGGCACAGAAAAGGAGTAAATAACAGGTTTCTTTTCATTAAATGAGAACATTTTTATAATATAGACAAATAAATAAAATATACATTTTATGTAATGACAGAATATGAAGATAAGGTAGTCAACGTATCAGGCAAGGTATCATGGCAGACTGGCATTTTAAAGATTTCTATAATAGTATGAAAAAAAGAAAAAAGATTTCTATAATACTGTGGAAGAGGTTACTTTTATTTAACTCTAAATTTTTTGTCTTTGTAGGATTAACATAATCAATTCCTTAATGCTTATAAGCAGAGGTTTTAAAAGAATGAAAGGAAAAAAGTAGTTTTGTGTTGTACAGAATTTAAATGTACAGAAATTAATCCCACATTGAAGAATCCATTAAGGTAGAGTCTCTTTCTGTTCATTCAAACACCTGCTTAGCACGTAATTAATAAGAAGTCAATTGGTCATGATAAGAAGTAGGAGAACTGAGCCCCTAAGTCTTTTCCATGCCTTTTGGTGAAAGACTGGTATTTATTCCACTGTTCTGAAATTTAATGTTTTCATCCTCCCTCTGTGACTAGACATCCCAGAGATCCCCTTTGGAAAGATTTTCATATGTTATAACTTACTGGGTCCTCTTGCTCATTACTAAATGTATGAGCATCTATGTAATATGTAACCCATTTCTTTGACACTCCTGCTCAGATGTGTGTGGTGCAGCGCCGGAGAGACGGAGTAAGCATGACCTGTCTCTACTCCTGACTCTGTCACAACTGTATCACCGTCAATGAGCAGCTTTGACATTGTGCTTCCTTACTTGTAAAATGAGAATGTTTATTTTTTAGAATATTATTTCCTCTAGATGTTAATAAGCCTTAAGAAAAAAATGATAAGCAACATAAAGTAGTATTATTTATGGAGTGATTTTCAGGACTTGTGCTGTGCAAGTTCTTACTGTGTATCTTCAAAATGGGGCCATGCTGTGCAACATTTTTCAGCTTTATTTGATCATGAAAACCTGTGTTGCCAGAACATCTTATAGAAGTGGTATTACAGGCAACAGTCTTAGGAAACGTGGGTCTCAACATCTCTCTGTTCTAAGATTCTACCCTACATCTTCCAGAATGTAAGAGCAGTAAAAATATAATGTTCATTAGTAACACGGTAGTATTCGTGGGTTTTCTCAGATATACTTAGAATATCTAGGGTGAGGGGGTTGGGAAACTAAAAAAAATGGTCACACAGGTGAGAGTAACACTACTGGTAAGGTAAGGTCAGTGAATGGCTGAACTTCTGTGAAAGGAAAAGAATTTCTTCTAAAGCTTAAACAATGTATAATTGGGAATCTAAGGGGTGGTTAAGTATTGGAGTCAACTTTTGCCCTGAAATCTTTGCCTGGCTTAAGAAGCTATAGAATCTAAATATTTGAAATGGGCCAGAAGAAGAAGCAAGAGTGATGGCTTCTATGAGTGGGCCTGAAAAAAATGTACCCAAAAAGGGAAATGTCAAGATACTTACCAGTCCTCATCTTTATAATTCTTTTCTTAAAAAGATTTTTAAAGGGGCGCCTGGGTGACTCAGTCATTAAGCGTCTGCCGTTGGCTCAGGTAATGATCCCAGAGTCTTGGAATTGAGCCCCGTATTGGGCTCCCGGTTCAACGGGAAACCTGCTTCTCCCTCTCTCACTCCTCCTGCTTGTGTTCCCTCTCTAGTTGTGTTTCTCTCTGTCAAATAAATAAATAAAATCTTTTAAAAAAATGTGAAAGGTACAAATGCGTATTGTTTTCCCTTGAATTTCCTTCTGCTCAGTATTTAATAAGAGATTTACTGAGATTATCCCTTTCCATAAAATTCACCTTTTAAATGTGTACAGTTCAATTTTTAGTATTTTCACAGCTGTGCAACTATCACTGTGATCCAATTTTAGAATATCTCAATCACTCCTAAAACAAATTCTGTCCCCAATAGCATTTCACCTCCTAGTTACCCTTCCCTCCCAGTCCCTGGTAACCATGAATCTACTGTCTCTTTTTATGGATTTGCCTCTTCTAGATAGACAATAGAAAAGTAATTATTCAGTATATGACTTCTGTGTCTGGAATCCTTCACATAGCATGATGTTTCCAAGAGTCATCCATATTGTAGGAAGGATTAGTACTTCATTCCTTTTTATGGCAGAAAAACTTTCAATTATATGGATATTACATATTTTGCTTATCCATTCAGCTGCTAATGGGCATTTGGATGGTTTCACTTTCTGATTATTATAATGTTTGTATGAACACTACTGTATAAGTTCCTATGTGGATTTCTGTTTTCAGTGGTCTGGAGTCTACACGTAGGACTGGAATTTCTGGCTCATATGGAAACTCTGCATCATGTTTTGAGGAAATGTCAAACTATTTCACTAACTTGCTACAGTATTGTACAATCCTACCAAGCCATGTATGAGGGGTCCAATTTCTCCACACCCTCACCAACACTAGTTAATGTCTGTCTTTTTTATTTTAGGCACCCGTGAGTTTGAGGTAATATTTAATTGTGCTTTTGATTTGCATATTTCAAATGACTAAGAATGTGGAGCATTTTTTCATTTGCTTATTGGACCATTGTATGTGGCCTCTGGCGAAATGTCTATTCACACCCATTATCCTATTTTAATTGGATAGTCTGCCATTTATTGTTGGATTATGAGAGTGATTAGTATATTCTGGATACAAGTTCATTATGAGACACATGATTTGCTAATATTTTCTCCCATTGTATGAAGTGTCTTTTAACTGTCTTATGTGTCTTAGGAAGCACAAATGTGTAAATTTTCATGAAGTCCAATTTATTTTGTGTGTGTGTCACTTGTGTTTTTGATGTCATATCTAAGAAAGTATGAAGAGCTCTGTTTTCTTCTAAGACTCTTATAGTTTTAACTCTCACACACAGGTCTCTAATGCATTTTCAGTAAATTTTATATCCGGTATACAATGTGTGATCCAACTTCATTTTTTACATGTAACTATCCAGCTATCCCAGGACAATTTGTCAAAGCCTTCTTTAAATTTTAATAAATGAGAATGTGCGAATGAAATCCAAATGGGACTGCCCAAGCCTCATGCACAAACTGCCCCTTCAGATGTAAATTAGACCTTGTGGGCAGTATGGGAACTTGCCTGAGGCTTGTACTTCTGAACAGCTGGTACACATCTATTCCCACTGCCATGAAGTCTTGAGCAAATTAAATCATTTCATATGTAAATTTCCCACAAACCAATAAATTTCCCACTGGCCAGTAAAACTGTTAACATTTTAGACCTGTAAATATAGTGCTTACTAGCCACATTTACCTACTAACATCAGAAACATGTATCCTTTGAACCACAAAACATACCTTGCAAACTGGAGGGTCCAGTAATGGCTAAGTGAGGAAGATTTAAGTGAGGGAGGCAGCCTGGGATCCCACTGGAGGGAGGCTAACCAACATTCCTCACAAAGCAATGTGTCCTGTGTTTTTTTCTTCTAAAATGATTTTCTAGTTTTCCTACGTTTATTTATTCAGTTATTCATGAAAATTAAGTGCCTACTAGAAGTCAGGCACAAGCTGGGGAAGAATAATACAAGGGTATGTAAAAACAGATAACTGCCTTGGTCTCCTGGGACTTTAAACCTAGTGGTGAAGATCCACGTTAATCAAATAAACCAGACAACAATTACACAACTTCAACTGAGATATTTGCTACAGAAGAAAGATTCACAATGTGGCAAAAGCCTTTAATGGAGGGCTGGATTGGACACTGCCAAACATTGGGGAAAATATTCTCAAAGAAATATCCCTTTTTCTAAGATCTGAAGGTGGAATGATATTGAAGAGATTTAGAAAACACTAAGAAGGGGATGCTGATTTTGCAGACAAGGTAATATCAAAAGTTAAGGATGTGTGTTTGTTTACTTTTAAGTCAGCAAAAAACGCTCAGACATTTCTGATTCTTAATTGGGGGAGAGGGAGTGACGATGTTCACTTCTTTTATTTTTCAGGATCACTTTTGCTATCAACCTTGATATACTTCTGGCTATTTGTTCCTTCTGCATACTGCCACATTCATCCTCTAGCAAAATGCAATTTGCAGTCACTTTGACTCCTAGACAGTGCTATGATACTGTGGAGGGGACCCCCCAGCTCAACCCAATCTATGCCCCTTCACAAGATGTTCAAAGCCCTCAGAGGTCTACTCTGTGAAGATCACTGGCAGGGAGCCAGAGTTTCTGTCCTCTTGTCCCAACCCCAACAAAAGCAAGTTATAGGACCTTTACATTATGTGATCTCAGGTTCTCATTGGATAGCTTTCAATGACCTTTCTAGCTATGAAAGGAGAAAATTCTATTTCTAGCAACTTTCTACATTCCCTCTGCATTTGAATCTGGCCTCCTTTCTTCCCATTCCCAAAGGTACTTCTGTTTAGGCTAACTGAAATTTTTTCCATCAGGTAGCCCATGCAGAGGACATCTATTCATTTCCTGCACACGAACACTGAACTGTCATTCGAAGTATGGTTCCAAGTCTGCCCCTTTCAGGAATTTCTGAAGTGCCAACAACAGAGCTAGCTTGAGAGGGCAGAAAGAAAAATGCAGGTGCCTGGGTGGCTCAGAGTGTTAAGCCTCTGTCTTTGGCTCAGGTCATGATCTCAGGGTCCTGGGATTGAGTCCCACATCCCCACATCCAGCTCTCTGCTCAGCAGGAAGCCTGCTTCCTCCTCTTTCTCTGCCTGCCTCTCTGCCTATTTGTGATCTCTCTTTCTCTGTGTCAAATAAATAAATAAAATCTTAAAAAAAAAAAAAGAAAAAGAAAAATGCTTTAATGAATCACAAGCGTTGACTCTCCTCACTCAGTATAAATTGTAATTCACTTCCTGTGAGTAGGCAAATGACTATTTACAAAGCTATCACAGGTCTCATTAATTGTCATTATTATTCACAGATATCACTTCAATGACCAGAGTGCCTCTGTGCGCTTTACCTTGGAGTTCTCTTTTTAATTAGTCATATTGAGTATAACTAGCTGACCTCCTTGCATAATGGCTAAGGGGAAGGAAGTACACAGCAAGGTGATTAAAAACAGGATCTTTGTTGAAAGAAGGGGAAAGGAGTGAATCTATGAGGATCAATCAACTGCACTTCATCACCAAGCACTGACTGCAACTTTACCTACAAGGAACCAAGAGAAACGACATGTTACACATGCAGAATAATGACATTTTGCTGGATTTCCCCTCCTCCAGGAAGGGCGAGGAGAGACTCTGTCTTCCAAAGCCTAGAAATCAAGAATTAAATTGCCAGCAAGACTCTTATCATCCTGCTATTTAAACATTTAGCCTAGTACCCAAGTGAAGCATGATTAATAAGAAATCTGCCCATGGTGTCAATTTATGTTGATGGAACTCATCATGACGCAAGCACACTGCAGACTTTTAATTTATTACTTAGGCTGTTTGTCCTTGTGGTTCACTTGAATATAAAGATTGGCAAGTTTATCTATATTTAGCAATTTCTAATCTATAAAGTAATAATTTTTGTCTTGTTAATATACTCCAACTGGTTCATCAGTTTGATTCCAAACAATATTAGGAATAAGCTATTCCAAAGAATAATTTGTATTTGCTATATAGTATAATGTTTGTTATTTATATTAGTCAATCAAAACTATTATTTAGTACGTACCATATTCACCATAGTGTAGTAGTTGTTAAAGTGAGAGCAGAATAATAAAAACTACAACAAAAGTGTAATTAACTGTTACAGTGAGTATTGAAACAGGCTATAAGTGATAAAGTTTAAAGAAGGAAGAGATGTATGAAGACTAAGAATGGAGGAAAAATATTACAGAGGAAATAAAAATTGATTTGGATCTAATACTATATCTTGACAGATGTGTATATAAGAGAATGATAATCCACACGAAGAAAAACACAAAAGAAAAATATAAAGGTAGGAAGACTTTTATTATATTTTCAGGTCTGTGAAAGCCTTATTCTAAAGGGTTTATTTTGAAAGCAGTGAAGAAATGTGGAATAGTATATATAGAAAAATTTTGTATAGAGTTTCAAAAGGAAAGAAGAAATATAATCTTAATGTGTCATAATAATAATTTAGAATCTTGACAGATCTTCCAAGCATTCTCACAATGATTACCTACAGTGGGCCAACCAGGTATTACATAAGCCTTATTCAGTAAAAGAGGAAACAACCTCTTTATTTATTTTTAAAAATTTTTTTAAAGATTTAATTTATTTATTTGACAGAGAGAGAGCACAAGCAGGGGGATCTGCAGACAGAGGGAGAGGGACAAGCTGGCCCCCTGCAGAACATGGAGCTGAACTCGGGGCTTGATCCCAGGACCCTAGGATCATGACCTGAGTCAAAGGTAGTTGCTTAACCCGCTGAGTCACCCAGGTGCCCTGGAAACAGCTTCTTTATAACTCAGGAACTAGTAAGTGGTATCCACAGTTTGTTGAGGTGGTCTGACTTCAGCAGGGATCTTACTCTTCTGTGGGTCTCATAAAGCAGTAACAGTATGAATGTGTCAGTCAAGGAAAATTAGTCTTGTGTCCTGGATGGTTTGGAGAGATGAGAAGCAAAAATTCAAGGCCATTGGAGTCAGGCATGGGCTTCAGTGTTTCCCTTGACTCAGATGGTGAAAATGAACATGAAATAGTCTATAAAGTCTGATGAGCCAAAGAAGACTAGTTCAGAAGAGAGATAATGATGAAGCTAATAAAGATTCAAAATTTGGTTAAGAAGATAGATATCAGGGGTGCCTGGGTGGCTCAATTGGTTAAGTGACTGCCTTCGGCTCAGGTCATGATCCCAGAGACCCGGGATTGAGTCCCACATCGGGCTCCCTGCTCGGCGGGAAGCCTGCTTCTCCCTCTCTCACTCCCCCTGCTTGTGTTCCCTCTCTAGCTGTGTTTCCCTCTGTCAAATAAATAAATTTAAAAAAAAAAAAGAAAAGAAGATAGATATCAATTAGCAAGGATTGAGTTCATTATCATATTTAAATATAGACATTCTGCGTGAAAAGATAAGCTTAAAGACAAAGTGTGGAGGTAAATGATGAATAAGGAAATTAAGGAGCTCTGCAAAAGGAGCTCAAGGAACAGGGAGGACTTCCCACTGCTATATTCATGAAATACACACAGTAGAATTCTTGACTTACCTGTCTGATTAGAGTTCAATTCCATTAGTAAGCTAAACCCAGCCATAACTCTGTCATAACACTTAGCAAGTCATGCAGAACTTACTAACACGCTTGCATTTCTCACTCTATAAATGCAACATCTAGATAACTGACATATAAAAAGAATTATTAAACATTATAAAAGAAGAGAAACAGGTGATGGTGGCTGAAGACACAAGTAGTTCCCTCCCCAACCCCCGAGTTATAATTATTCATCTATTAAGTCTTTGATTTCCTTTGAAGTAGGGCAGATAAGAGAGTTTAAAAGAAAAGTGGAGCATGTTTGCAAAAGTCATCATGGAGAATGGGAAAGTGAGTGGACAAGAACATGGCGGTTCTCTCAGGTGATGTTAGAAAACCAACTGAAGTCACAGCTATGCATTTAGAGTGGTTAATAAAATCTCTTATGTTTTAATGAGACCTCTTGGAATGGAGCTAAGTGCTGGTTTAGAGCAATAAATGTGCATATTCCCCATGTTAAAAAAGAATAAAAGTCCTATTTAGAGAGGAAAGCAGTATCTCAAGAAGATAGTTACCTTAAGAAAATCTGTGAGTCTTTTGGGCCCATGCAAACTGGATTGTAAACATATGGCTGAAGAAAAATGGAAAGAGAAGCAGAGATAATATCACTGTGGAAGTGTTCTAAATCATCTGATCCACTCTTGGCCCAAAGGTAAGAAGCCACTGGCAACTTCCAGACACTGGGAAAGCCTAAGACTTATTTAGCTAATAAGCACAGTTCCTAACAAGTTCTTGTCTTGCTGAAAAATTCATCTTAGGAAAAAAGAAATCCACTACTCCAAGCCAATAAGAATGAATTTGTGTTGAAGTAAAATTAGCAGTAATCAAGAAGCATCCTCCATCAGCCATAGAGAATTTGAAAATCAAAAAACAAGATTACTTTTAGAGAATTAAACAACTAACACATAAGAATGTGAAGAAGAAATAGGTAAATTCACATTGCAGTGTGTGGGCATGCAAGGAAATGATTTTATATTTCTGCACACTAGAACTTTCTGAGGAAATCTTACTGAAACTTGAGACTTGAATTAAATAAGCTATTTAAACAAGCCACTACAGGTAATTTATGAATGATTGGCTAGTCAAAGACGAGAGTTTTTCACTTTTAGTAAGGAGATAAATGGCTTATGGACAAGTCTGTAACCTGAATCAATGAGCTACAGTATCTAATGAAAACTATAGTGTATATGATTAGAAATGGAGGAAAGAATTTGGAGGAATCATAATTTCAAAGTTAGTAGTGTCTTTGGTATTATCCAGGGCTAAGGATCTTAATCAACTATAACAGAGTTCCTCAAAATTGAGTGGGCAATAGAACTTATTATAAGAGAAAATAGACTCACAGACCCTTAAAAATCTTGTCCTCAAACCTCCAGGAGTCTACTGACATCCATTTTAGAACATTTATTTAAGAAACAAATTCATTTCAACTGTGAATAATTCCTATAAGATGCAGCTTGGTTCTTATAACTCATTTTTTATAATTGTGTAAATAAAAATCAGAAATAAAAAAATAAGAAGTAAAACATAGTCATAGAAATAATAAATCTCCAAGACATATTAAAAGACTTTAGGAGTTTCTGAACTACAGTGGGAAAAACATTTTATATTTAGATACTTTCCCCTTACTAAGGTTGATGCATCAGTCTTTCACCAAATGAAATCCTAATGATTAAAATCATCCAACTCATTTTATTTTATCTGATTTTATGATTTTTGATGACAATTGCACATTTGTGTACACTTGACTACAGAAAAAGAATAAACTCATCAGTTAATGCAAGCATCTACATGTGCTGGTTGATACAGGTCTATTAGCATAAATTCATGAATTTTTAAATTTTATTTTGCTCTGCTCGTGGCTAGTTCTACAGCTAGGCTAGTGACTCTGCATACATTAACAATTATGTTTGCAAGGTAGCAAATCTGAGAACAAAATCCTGAAATGTGATCATCAATCACTTCTTTTAAAGGATGGCAGCCTTCCTCAGGTACTGTTATTCCTTCTCATTGCAAAGATGAGACAAGGACAAAGAAACTATGTGACTTTAGAGTTTCTAATAACTGCAAAGATGAAGACATGTATCCTTGAAGGCAGAAACCCAAATATCTAGGAAAGACAGTATTGATCTCATGATATGAGATCCTGTCATAGAAAGTACTTAGGGGTTCTTAGAAATATAATCTTTATTTTTTCAATCATAAATGATCCCATTGCAAAAGACAGAAGATACCTAAAGAATGCCCCCCCAAAAGTATATACAGTGTACTTAATGAGTTCATTCTTCAAAATCCATATTCAAATAGTGGGGAAAATGCATTTTAAGATCAATAAGAAGATGGCACATACTAACAAGTTTAATGTCCTTGCATCTAAAGCTACTGATGAGTTTAAGCTTTAAAAAAATTGCTCTGATGGGGCGCCTGGGTGGCTCAGTTGGTTAAGCAACTGCCTTCGGCTCAGGTCAAGTCCCACATCGGGCTCCCTGCTTGGCGGGACGCCTGCTTCTTCCTCTCTCACTCCCCCTGCTTGTGTTCCCTCTCTAGCTGTGTTTCTCTCCGTCAAATAAATAAAATCTTTAAAAAAAAAAAAAAAAAGTTGCTCTGAATAACTGTCCACACTTGTGGTTGAATTCGAATCAAGAAAGATGATAAAATACAAAGTCTTGCTTTTAGCAGCCTATGATATATTATCGAGGGACAATATGAATCACATTTTCTCTATTATCATGTTTCTATCTACCTTGTCAAGGAGAATGATCTTCGGTATGGTAAGAAGGTAGTAAAACCTAATGCGAATGAGGAGATTGTAAAAGAATACCCTGGCTGTTGTAAATGAATTAACTTCTCATAGTGGGAGGATAATTATATCTCGGGATATAGGCAAAGGTGTAAATGAGATCAGTGAACTACTGTTAGAAACCTTTGAAGAGTTTGAAGAATATAAATGATGCCAGAAGCCTGTGGAGAAATAAATACTGCTGCTAATTTAAAAAGAGGAAAGAAATAGAATCCTTCGTCTATTTATTATTTATACATTTATTTATCTTTGCCCTACTAATTTCATATAGGCCTTGAAGGTTTTAACGCAAAGGCACTGTAGAAATAATAACAGCAATAATTGAAATATAACAGAAAAAAAATTAAATGGGGCAGGGAGGGGAGAATCCTAACAGCCAGCCTGACAAGTGCACTGAAAAGGCTCCATGTTTTCTTCACTCTGGACTCCTGTCCACTGGACACAGCTCATGAACTGATCCAGGGTAGGACAACTGATCACCTTCGGATCACTCAGAATATGATTTTCAGTAAACAGAAATACCGAGTGGGGTAATATAGAGGCTGGTAGTTGTCAGAACTCAGTTACATGTCGTTCTCTAAATATACAATTAGGAAAGTGCCTGCTAGAATTTTCACATCTGGCCTAGTTGCTTCTCTTCCAGATACCTAGTTGTTGAATGTGTCTTCTAATACTCTCCTCCATAGGCGAACTGCTGTAAATAAGAATCCCCCAAATTTCAGGGGCTTACCAGTTAATCTGTTGCTCACATAGTACTCAGAGTTGAGCAAGTGTTAAAGGAGTATTTTTATGGTTCAGACCCCAAAGTGCCAAAACACTTCTATACCATCTATTGGCTGGAGATCAGTCTTATGCTCACACACTATATGTCAGTACATCATCTAGCTGTGTGCCCGGGAGAGAGAGAAAGTTTGATAAACAGCTAGTCAGTCCCTGTCTGTCAGCCCTTCTGGCCCCCAAATGCCTCTTACCCCCTCTCCCATACCAAGAACATACTACCCCCATGCTAAAGAGACAACATTCCCAAATCATGCAAATACTACATCCAGCTCACATTCCCAGAAAATGTCAAAAGCTTGGTGCCAAGCCGCTATCACACCCCAAATTCATTGTCAAAGCTAGTAAGAATAGATTTATGATGCCTGCAAACAAAAATGTTACCTAATAAGAACAAATGAAAACAGAATTTTAGGGTAATATTTTTTAATACAAGTTGATTCTTAGAATTACTTAGAGAGGGTTTTTTTTTAATCTGTTTTGGGGGGGTTGTTGGTAGTTGTTGTTGGTTTATATATACAAATGGGCTCTGCCTTCAAAGATTCTGGTTTAATTTATTGGGATTGAGATCCTGGCACTGGTATTTTAAACACTCCCCAGGTGAATGTGATGTGCCATCAGGATCATTTCTCTGAGAAAAAAGATAGCAACAGCGTGTATTAAGTAACCACATTTATGAAATCAGTAGAACCAACAGATTGTGAAGAAAACTGTCCACATGGGAGAAATCTACTAATTTTTTGATCCTTGTTAATAATTATTTGACTAATGATCTTTCTTGATATCCAACTAATCTTTATGTTCAACTAATCTTTCTTTACATGTACTAATTCTTTGTTGACAAGGTTACATATCAGAATAAAAGTTTTTAAGATGCTGTCTGAAAGCACTTACACTCTCATTGAATAAAAATTATCCTGGAACCTGGAGACTGCAATCACCTGAGCTAGGCAGAGAAAAATCTGGTTCAAGAATGCTGTTTAGTGTTGCCTAAGAATTAAAATCTGTGACTTGCAGGGAATTTAATCTCAAGATGCCTCTGTGGCTTTTCTTCCTTTTTAAAAATTCTTCTTGGGGCGCCTGGGTGGCTCAGTTGGTTAAGCGACTGCCTTCGGCTAAGGTCATGATCCCGGAGACCTGGGATGGAGCCCCGCATCGGGCTCCCTGCTCAGCGGGAGGCCTGCTTCTCCCTCTCTCACTTCCCCTGCTTGTGTTCCCTCTCTGGCTGTGTTTCTCTCTGTCAAATAAATAAAATCTTTAAAAAAAAAAAATTCTTCTTTTTGACTTTTTTTTTGAAATAACAGTTTCAGATTAAAAAAAAAAAAATTAGATGTAAATTCACCAAACAGGTTGTTGGAGAATTACAGGTACTGGTTTTCAAGTCCCCTCCCTGTGAATGAGTCCTCTATCTTGCTAGACTTGTTCTCTTCTTCCCCGCTGCCCCCCCACACACACATCCAGTCTTGGACAGGAGGACCTGAAATCCTACCCTCGGTAACAGTGGGAGGAGACTTTGGCAGAAAAGCCCTGTAGGCTAGTTGGGTTTTGGACTTAACACTAAGTTGGGGAGCTCAGACTAATAAGACATCTGCCCTGAAGTTTTTTCCTAAATGTTGTTACAGATACAAGAAGAATTTATAGTTATTCCTTTAAAACCACCTTAAGATTTAAGCAGACTTTTGGAGATTACTGAATCAAGACTTTCAGAAACAAAAATGATGGAAGTGGATAAGGAGAAAAAATATATTCTCTTAAACAATGACTTGGACTTGGGAAAGTTTCACAAAAGTAGAGTTTCACTAATGCATCAAATTCAAAAAGGGTAAGTTTTATAATATGTGGATTAGCCCAATTTTATTCAAAACAGATTTCCCAGTTTACCGCTGTAGGTGTGTATGCGGCCATAGTGAAAATGAACCCTCAGAAATTCTATCTATAGACATGCAAAGGTATTAGATACGACAGTAAAATATTTTGTCTAAGCATTGGAAGTGAACAGTGGGGTATTTTATTACTGTATCTAGTTGCTAAGTAATTTTAATAATTTTGAAGAGAATATCTTAATGCACAAATATTTATCAAATTACCTATCTCTTAACAAAAACGTATCAGTGTAACAGAGGTGTGTCTCTTCTTGAGCCATCCCTCATGTTCAATCTATGACTACTCTTTATCTCTATGTTTACAACCAGGCATAATAGAAAAAAAGTAAAGATCCATGTGGTTATTGTCCAATAGTGATTAACTATAAATAAAGTCATTTGGGGATGTTTGTCTCTAGGTGTCTTCTATTTTTCTAAAACGTAGGTGAATGGATAGATTAACGTTAAACCACTTTTGATACGCATATAGATTTGGCATTTATAACAGCTTGTTTCAGACTAATTGGCCAAATATGATAAGACAATTTTCAAGCTACTTTATATATTTCCATTTTACAATGATTTTATTGCTAATTTTGTGCCCATCACTCTCTTTCAAATATCACTTATTCTTTAAAAGCAAACTGATTACAATCCTTTGGGGAAAGCAGCTTCAAATTGCCAATAATAACAACAGTTTCAAAAGTCTTCAGCTTAACTCCAAAAAAGGCTGATCATACACAGGGCAAAGACATTTAGATTAAAAACTTGCAGACAACAATGAAAATGAGACACTGATTAGCATAGAATATAACACCTTACCCAGTTTTTTGCTTTGCTTTTGGTATTTTAATGTATTGTAAAGGCTGCAAATACTTTGCATGTCTGATTTATGGAAAATAGTTCCATTGCCTTTGGTAGACTGTTTAATTCTGTCATACCATAATGTTACCTTTCAATGTCTTTGTGCGAGAAGTCTCCAGCATCAAAAGAGGATGGAAGTAACCATGATGTAATCCTAAGGATTTTCCAGGATGTACTTGGATAATCAACTTTGAATGAATCTTGTTGATAAAACAAAGCAAAAGCAAACTATATTTTATTTGGAAATTATATCATGCTTTACATATTCTCAGTAAAGATAAGCTTGTCCTGCAGAAATCAAATGCTTTGTTGTTATGAGATGTATGCATTAAAGCAACAAGCATATTAAATGTTAGGTCAGTCAGTGATATTCAGACATCATAATCAATCTAGGGTGAAAACTGTGGAAAAAATAGTCTGTATGATATTAAAAATAAAGACAGGGTCTGTTTGTTTCTTTACCCTAGGAGATATATTGAAAGGTTAAAAGAAGTATTTTCCTGTTTTGTGTCCCAGTTGAAGTGTATTTTTCACATGATATAAAGTGACACTCTCCTATAAACCAGATTAAAATTGAACCCAATAAATTCGCTGTCTCTAAATCACACAGCACTCTAACAATTGAAAAATGTCATCTGATAATCCCCCTCCTCCTGGTGGCAGACCCCAAATCCCTTCTCATTGGGCATAGAAAATGAGAAAAGACTTACAGGTGAAAGATTTCTTGTAAGACCCGTGCACTACCACACTTCTTGTCTAATGATTCCATAAAAGAGAAGAAAAATGTAAAGAACAGGAAACAATTGAAATCAGATAGTTTCCCTCCTGAACAAAAATAGTCTCTTGTAATTGAAAGGATAGAATTTTTTAAAAAGGAATTGCTCATACTACTGACATTTTAAGCCCTTCTTGCTTAAAGTTAATATATTCATTTCTTAAACAAACATGTTAACTAAAAACTGAATCAGAAGAATAATCATTATGTGGAAATAATTTAAAAATACAGATTTGAGGTTAAAAGCCTTGCTTATTCAGCTGTGACTAGTGGCTTGGTGTGTATTAGCAAGAGCATAAAGAAAACCTGCACCAGGGTTTTTGTTTGATTTTCTCCAGCTTCACTTTATCTATTTTCTTGTTTTGTTTTATTTTGTTTGATCCTGTTCCTGTTCATTCATTGACTCCCTAAATGTCAGGCTACTAGAAAAAAAAATCCTATTCCACAAAGTTCCTATTTGGAATACTTAGAGTTAAATTTCCCCAGATTCCAGAAGAAATAAACACAAACTAAGTGAAGTTTTTCTTAACCTGAAAACTTTATTCCACGCCCCATAATCTACTCCCCCCAGAAAGACTGTTGTTTCTTCAACCAAGAAAAATAAAATGGACCCCAGGTGCTGAAAGAGGGAAAGAAAGAAGGGAAGTAGGGAGGGAAGGAGAAAGGGAAAGGCAGAAGGAATAAAGGGAAAGAGCCGGGGAGGCCACTATGAACAATATTCCCTCCAGACTATACCCAAGCTTTCTAGGCATCAGTGTTGCAGATTTTTCCAAGCAGGTTAGAAGCAGTTCTGAGCCAAATTTAAGGAGGAAAGAGCTAAACTATAGTCTGTTTAAAAAAATTCTACACTTTTCATCTTCTATTACTGGAAAGTTCATATGCAGGATCTTACCGAAATCAATGGCCACCACTTAATGAGCACTGTATTGAATGTATCAGTTTGGTCTTCACAACAATATCAGGTATATTTTCTTAGTTTGCAGATCAGAAAATTGAGGCTCAGGAAATGCTGTTTACTTGGTTTCTTTTTTCTTAAGATTTTTTACTAATTTGACAGAGAGAAACACAGCCAGAGAGGGAACACAAGCAGAGGGAGTGAGAGAGGGAGAAGCAGGCTTCCCACTGAGCAGGGAGCCTGACGTGGGGCTCGATCCGGGGTCTCCAGGATCATGACCTGAGCCGAAGGCAGTTGCTCAACCAACTGAGCCACCCAGGCGCCACCTGCTTACTTGGTTTCTAAGTATTAAAACTAAGATGGTAACCCTCAGTCTTCCTCCTTACTCTGGGTAGGTATAGAAATCTTTGCATTTTACTGACTGAAGGAAGTAGATTAAGAGTCCACTCGTTTCAGTGAGGTCTGGGGCCAGTGATGATGTGGCCCCTCTCATTGGTGACCTTGGGTAGGTCACTCCCACTGGCCTTCGTTTATTCTCAGAATGTCTCCTTAATAGCAGTTGTCCCACGTTATTAATTTGCTTGATGCCCATGCTCGCCTCTTGTTCCAGCATTCGTTACCGAGCTTCCACACACTGCTAGAGTGCTGGGCATGTAGCTGCAATTCAGGAAATGTTTATTGAAATAATTGGTTATAAAGTGTACCTATAAAGATATAAATGCCCTTTCCCATGTATTTGGGAGAAAGAGAAAATTCTATGCCAATGGTAACCTTCTAGAGCAGCTGCTTGAATGGTTAATGGCAGATCTATTGTCTCATGGTCAGGTATCTGCCTCTCTGGTTGGGGACAGGAGAGGCAGTGAATGTAACTTGGAGGAAATTGTGTGGGGATCCCACATGCTAATGTTTGACTCCAATCCCATCGCCTTGTAAGGCCCTTTCTATCCATTGTTAGAAGGTGCAAACCAGGTTTCCTCTCTATCTCTATGAAGATGAGAGCATAACTTCGTTCAGAGAAACTGTGATTGCACTAAAGTTGCAAGAGTAAGCCTGAATATGTTATTTAAGATAGGAGGGAAAAGAAAAATAGTTTCCTTCATCATTGCTGCCCAGTACTGTATAAAATTTATTCTCTTCAAATTGCAAGAAAAAAGACAATCACTTCAGTTACGCATGCCAAATAAACCCTCCATTTGCATCCATTATCCCCTTGGCTAACTATCTCAGGTCATTTGATTGTTCTGGCACAATAACTTGCCATCTGAGAAATATAATTATTATAGCAGAGAAAACTGTTGAATCTTATAATGTGCCTGGTCTAAGCAAAAACATAGCAACTTTATAATTAAAGTGAATTAAACAATTTTGCTAGAATGGATAAAGTCAATTGATATCCACAGACATATATATTTAGACAAACATAAGAAGCAAATTGAGCATGTCATTATTTCAAATTGGAAATTAAAAAAATAATAGATTATTCATAAAGCTATCCAGGAACACAGAGAAATTGGTCATGGTGGAAATTTTAACTGTGAAAAGTGATGCAATTAAATATAATTGGACATTCATTCTGAACAGCAAGATGATACTCAGGGCAATCAAGAATAGATTCAGAATTGGAAGGAAAAAATTGAAGAAAGCACTATCAACAGTCATATTTTTAAAAATGTAGTCAGGCAGTGTGCATTAGGGCTTTCAAGTAAAATTACTTTAACGGTTTCATTTGGCCCTTAAATGAAATCTTTTGTTCACCAAGCCTCTATGGTACCTCCGTAATTCCAAAAGTCATTTGTACTCCTTAGAACAAAGGGCTGTGAAACTCAGGCTTGAAATGCTCACAATGGTATTTTGAGATACACCTATTTTTCATTTATTCATCAGCTCAACAATCTCTAATACATCCTCCTATGCAGTAATAGGAACTATAAGAAGTATGATCCTTGCCCTCAAGACAGGATTGTGTAAAGTGATGTAATGTGTCAAATACAAAATGCTAGATAATCCCAGAAAGAGAGCTACTAACAACCTGGAATTATTAAGGAATCCATTTTGACCTAAGTCTTGTGGAATGTGTAGAAATTTGCTGTGTAGAGAAGGTATAAAGCATTCTAGGTCTGAAACTATCAAGTAAGGGGGAAAAATGGAGGTGGAAATTCTTTAGCTGTTTGTGCTAAATCATCCACCAAGAAACATTACATATAAGAGTGAATTATCGCAAGAGAAATACTGTTTCATTAAATGCATACATAGTAGGTTTGATCATCCACATTATATGCTCTTGAATACTACCCTGCAGAAACTTAGATTATCCATCTTTTCTCTACACTGATGAAAGAAGTTGTGAAATGCTCCTATTTTAAATACATTTCTATAAGTGTCCACATGCTGTGACAAAGTTGGAAATGAAAGGAAATCCATGGTTTGGAATTTTCACAAGAAGTTACATACGTTTTTTTCAAACCCAACATAAAGTTTGAGAGTCAAGTATATTTGTTTGTTAAGAATGGCCATTCTAGAATCAGAATGTTTAGATTTGCATCTTTCCTCTACTGTTTACCAGCTTCGGGAAGCTGAATTCATTTTTTAATTTTCCTGAGTCTCAGCATCCTCATCTGTAAGCTGAAAATAATAGCACTACAACCTTTAAATGCTGCTTGAAGAATAAATGTGATAATTTCACACAGTTCCCATCACTGAGTAAACTGTTCAGTAGTTTGTTTTTGGTTGTAATAACTGTACTCACCCAACAGTCAAGAGTCACACGCATGCGCACATGTGTTTGCAGAAGGAGAAGCAAATCTTAGTTTTTATCTTGAAAAAAACACTAACCAGGATTGGCTGGCACAACTTACCTTCTCATACCCAGCTTTCACCTTCAGCTTTACCATCCTTTATCATATCTTATGACTTTTTATTGAAATAAACCACAATGGCTAGGACAGTGTGCTTCCCTGACTATAATTAAGACTGCTTATTATGTGAACCTCTAAGAGAACTAACGAGGCTGTCCCTTCAATGTGAACAGTAGATGTACATTTTTCTAATGCATTCTTTTCTCTCAAGTTGTATCATTGCCACCACTTTCTCTCTACAGTATTTTGCTCTCTTTTCTATTATATGTATTCCCATCATTTACTCTTCATCATAAGGATGCCTAAATCCTTAGATACAGCTCTATCTCTCCTCAAAAAGCCAACTGCAAGTCCCTCAGATCCCTCCTTTTCCAGACTGATGTTCTTCCCTTCCCATTGCTGCCAACCTAACCTAAGGCCCAGTCTCTCACGTGTGGCCTATTGTAATACCTTCCTGCCCCCGAAATCCTACCAACCCATCCAAGAGTGTATAGCTAGAACACAACTTTGCTCAGCAACCTCCAATGATAAAATTGCTTAGTAAAGTATTCAAAATTGAAAATTCAAAGAAGAAGAAATATCGCACCAAGATGTTTTTTATTAAATAGGCAATACTTTAAAAAATGAGCAGATGGAAAAAAAAAAAGGAAGACAAGAAGCAAATAAGGAAGGAAGGGAGGAAGAAAAAGAGGTAAGGAGGGAAAAAAGGAAACGCTCTTTAACTTTATTGATCAAGGTCAACCTTACATTTAATGTGATAATAGAGAAGTTGCCCTGCTTTTTGCCGCGTGCACAGGAGTAAAGCTGCACGTCATCGACTATAGACCATTGCAAGACTTCCTTTCAGATATATTAACTTAAAATGTTAATTTTTTTCAAAAGTTTTCATTATTAATCAAATGTATAAAAAAATTAATTTTACTGTCTCGAGTATATATTATAATTTCAAATTATAGCACTGATTTAGTTAAGATATCCAGTGTATTTTATTGTGCAATTTTTCCTGTTATATTTCATATATTTTTCATAATTTCATTGATCACTAAAGGGAAATATAGCTCTCCTCTTGCTAACTCTAATAATTAATGTACTTTAATTAAAACTCTTATTTTCTACATTTTGACAGGAAATTCCTTGTTGGAAGCCACCTGGGTCTCACAAGCTGACATCTCAGTGAGAAGGTAGCAGTAGAAGCACAGCTCCTGCCGCCAGAAAGTAACCCCACTAGGCCTGATGTGGTCATAGCGAGGAAAGGGCAGTCTGAGCCTCGCTCCTGCGGCTCCTGCCGATGGTGCAAAACTGGCGTCTCCTTTTTTTACTAATTGGTCTCTATCCTAAAAGTAAAGCACATCATTCTTGGCAGGGCCTCAGGGTGCTCCAAACCAAAGCGAGAGTTCTTTACTGACACGGCATAAAGACCATCTCCTTAGCCCTACATAAAGACTTCATATCAAACCACTAAAGAAGTTTTTCCCAGCACCTTCCCTTTGAAGACATGCAGATCCGTAGCAAAGATTGAAAGATGATTAAAGGCCCTTGAGCTAGAAATCAGTTTAGCCCAAGGAAAAGAGCTTTATCTAAAGATGAGGCACAAACAAGGACAGAACATAAGTTACTACATGTTAACTAAAGACCAATGGTGGTTCCCTCCCCAAGGCCTACATTCCATGAGTCTCCTTGCTACACAAACACCCACATTCCCTTATATCCGTGTCTACAATGAAAATGGAGAGTCAATAATTAAAGAATAGCAAGGTGGTCAAAAAACACTGCCATTTGTCCAAACCCTCACTAGAGCAGGGCCCCCATGGTGCTTACACACACAGTCATAAAGAAAAGGCCTATGCAAACAACTTACAAAATAAATAACACTTCCCCCATTATGGTTAATGTGCTAGACAGGATGACTCCTAGCTCGTTTACTAATAACCTAGCTTATATCTTAAAGTTTAGCTTTATATGTAACTTACAAACCTAAGCCTTTTTAATCATCTTGTTGATCAGAGTACCTTATCACTAAAAGTCATCTGCTGGAAAAACATTCTGCCTTCTGATGACATGTCACTTGTTGCCTATAAATAAAGATACTGAAAGCTGGCAAGGCAGAGATGCCTGGCAGGTGATGGAAAGGAATCTTCGGGGCTCTCTCATTCACTGACACCGTCCTTCCTTCAGGGACTCCTGGTTCAGCCAGAGCGGGCCTCCAGCAATTCCTCTCAAGAAGTCATAAACTAAGAAGTTTTCATCCTATGATCGACCCCAAAGGCTCTGTCATGCTTTTATTGTACTGCTGATATTAATTTCCCAGATAGTTTTAAGTTTCTTTGTCCTAAAAATTAATCAAGATTTGAGCACACTTAAAAAAAGACATCGACACCAATGAAAGGTAAATGAATGATGAATTTCTTGTTTATTAATCACATTTTCAGTTTTAAGTTACCGAAGCCCCAAGTAAAAATCGAGACTTCCACAGCTCAAGTGATTTCAGTCCTATTTTTTAGAGGTTGCAAGTTTTTCCAGTTCTTTTCTCTAACACAAAAACAGAAAAACTTCCCACAATTTTCAGCCATGGTTCAGGAAACCCTGTTATTCTTATCCCCTCACACACATTCTCTCTGAATAGATTTTTATTGGAAATCTTGGGATAAATAGAGCTTTCTGCCATACATATGTATATATTACACATGTAATGTAACCTTTTTGAATGTATTCATGCTTATCTTCAATTTTTCTGTCACCTGGGAAAGCCACCTCTTCCCAGCGACCAGAGCAAATTTTAAGTCTCTCCTCATAATCCTGCAAATGGTGCAAACGTGCCAGGAGTAAAACAAAAAATGAAGCTAGCCACTTTTATGTGGGTATTTTTGGAAAACGTCCTTAAGAAATAGAAATAAATATTTATTTTTTCCTTATCACAAAACTACCTCAGGTTCCACAGGGAACTGGTCCCACTTGCCCTCCATATTACTAAGATATTTTTCTGGAAAAATTTTTCATACTTCTCAAAGCTGTATTTGCTCTTGAAAATGAAAATACTTAAATAAAATCTTTAAAAAAATTTAAAAAAAAAAAAGGGGGCGCCTGGGTGGCTCAGTTGGTTAAGCAACTGCCTTCGGCTCAGGTCATGATCCTGGAGACCTGGGATCGAATCCCACATTGGGCTGCCAGCTCAGCGGGATGCCTGCTTCTCCCGCTCTCATTCCCCCTGCTTGTGTTCCCTCTCTAGCTGTGTTTCTCGGTGTCAAATAAATAAAATCTTAAAAAAAAAATTTTTTTAAAGAAAATGAAAATACTTATTAATAGCTTTGATGGAAAGAGTGTTGCTACAACATGAATAAGGTAATATATACACGTGCAGAGCATGATAAGACATCGCTGCCCTTTCATTTTTAGATGATTTAACAAAAGCGATAGCTGATTTGTCTTGTGAATTGATGAAAAAGTTGTGGCCAAACAAAACCCCAGCAAGGGAGTCACTTTTTATTTACTCTGATTTCTAACAGAATTTTACATACTTGAAGAACGAAGCAAAGAAAAAAAAAAAAAAAACTTGGAGGCACAGAAACTGATGTAAAAATGTATACATAGATAGTAAGCAATATGACTGCAAAGTTTTACCTGAACATCAATTTTCAATTTCTCTTCTTGGATACAAGTGGATTCATATGTTGAAGATACAGCCTCTGACAACATTAAAATCCAAAGAATCCACAGAAGCTGGCTCATAACTTCTCTTCTAAGGTTATGTCTAACTAATCTCCCTGTCACCACCTCAAAATTCACTCCGTCCCTCACTACCAGACATCTTAAAACCTCCCTGCTCAAAGCTTTTCGGTGACTCCAGTCACCTTCCGAGTATAAACTAAATTTCCTTTGCAAAGCCCCTTGTGATGTGGTTCTGCTTACGTGTGCTTAACCGACTCACCTGGGCCATACCACATGATCTCCACTAATTCAACACAGCTGAAAATAAAAGCTGTGTTGCCCCCAAGCATATCATGGATTTTATACGTGGCCCTCCTTTCTGATTCCTCTCTTTGGGTTTCCTACCACTTCTCACTTAGGAGTCAGCCCAAATATTAATTCTTCCGAGAACCCTTCCTTAGTCATTCACTCCTTCCGGCCAAGACCCTGCCCCCGTGAAACACAAGGAAAATTATTCCTCACATTCAGCTGTGATCATGTATCTGTGTCTCCTCCTCAGACAGTAAACTCTTAAAAGATTAGAACACTGTGTATCTCATGACTGTGTGCTGGTACATGGCCCACTGCCTATCATAATAAGTAACGGTCAAATTCTGCATTCATCGGTAGCACAGTAAAACAATCAGGAAGCATTGTCCTAAAGAACAATAAAAAGCACAAAGAGCTTTCTTAACTAATCCAAAACCATTAATACAGACAGGTGGCATTTAATCTATTTGAAGGCACATAGTCTTTTAATATAAGCTCTCCAGGGGACAGACAATGCATTTTAGAAGAAACCTGTAAGCCTTTCAAGTCTGAAACATAACATAGGTAGTTTACCTAGCGCTAGTCACTAAGTTCAAAATGCCAGTTGACAGATTGGATCTGTGTATGTGACTATTCACTTCTTTTTCTTCCATCTACTGAAAATACCATCTCATAGTCAGTAAACCTTCTTACTGTCAATTTAAGGTTTTGGATAGAGCCCCCTCACTAATGAACAGTAAACCAAATCAGAGGACCTGTTTTTTTGGTTGTTGTTGTTTGTTTTGTTTGTTTTTTAAATATTTTGTTTATTTATTTGACAGAGAGAAACTCAGCTAGAGAGGGAACACAAGCAGGGGGAGTGAGAGAGGGAGAAGCAGGCTTCCTAGCCGGAGTTGGGAGCCCGAAGTTGGGCTTGATCCTGGGACCCAGGGAACGTGACCTGAGCCGAAGACAGACGCTTAATGACTGAGCCACCCAGGTGCCCCCAGAGGACCTGGTGTGTGTGTGTGTGTGTGTGTGTGTGTGTGTGTGTGTGTGTGTATTTTTGTGCTTTTTACTTCCCTTTAGGACCATCTTTCCTGTTTGTTCCATGTACTACTAATGAATGCAGAATTTGATCAATACTTACTATGAGAAGCAGTAGGCCGTGTACTAGTGCATAATCCTGAGGAATGTAGTGTTCTGGTCTTCTAAGAGTTTACCACATTTATTTCTATTTATATAGATAGATAGATAGATAGATAGATAGATACATATAAATATATTTATATATATACACATATACATATACATACATATATACATACACACACAAATAAACATAATAATTTTTATTTATATTTACATCCAAAGAATAATGGTGGTAATAATGAAGTTATCAAAAATGAAAGAAACCATTTCTGAGCACTGACAATTCTCCAGGTATTATCTGAAATGCTTTACAAAGTTGGATCCCCCAATCCCACATGCGCAGTTAGAAGACTATAACTACCAATTTATAGATGAAGAACCTGAGGCTAGAGAGGTGAACCATCTCACACAAGGACGTGCAGTTAGTAAGAAGGAAAAAGCTGGAATCTGAACCCAGGGAGTCAGACGACAGTGCCTGCGTGATTAAACACTCTAGTATTCAACACTATGTCATTACTGGGCACAGGACCAGTACTTAATAGTAATGATAATAATATATTATGTATCAGCCTCTTTCATCTTCTTCAATCATGTTTAGGGTAGAATTTAACATATAATTTTGATCAAGGTAGGTAATTTGGAATGTATGTGAATTTGTAACAAACATCACTGAGTTTTGAATTGCTGAGTTGCCTTTAATACTTTCAGGAAGACATGCAATTTGCAACATTCACTTTGTTCAATCACTGCTGGTTCGTCCTCCAGTTACATAGCCTTTCTTCATAATGCAAGCTGTTATAAAAAACATTACATTGTGAAGCCTGAAATCCTGGCCAGTTGAAAGAATATCCAGCAGGGCTCTTTTTATATATGTTTGAGAGTTTAATCATGTGCTGCTGGGTAGCTGCTTGGCCTGTGAAGGTTACACAGTGGTCTCTTAAAGTGTACTGTGAAAGTGCTTGTAGAGGGAAAGGATCTGACAGGCTGATGGAGCTTCCAACCTCGGCAATTATTTCAGCAAATCTCCATACCATGGACTTTGTAAACCACATGACCCTTTTCATGTCTCTGTTCTATTAATTGGAAACAATGTCACTTAGGAAAAATAACTCCTTCCATTTTCTTCCTCTTCTGATCTCAGCTGAAGGGATAAGCTGTTACATGCTCACAACCCATCAAGGAAACTAAAATTCAAGCAGGTTTCTGGATTTTATACATACACACATGCACACATACACACACAGTATTTGATTACATAAAGTCGAGGACGAATAAACTTTTTTTGTATTCAGCTGCCTTGAAACCATCTGTTTTTCCCTCCAATTCTTGGATTTTGCCAAATATTCAATATTCAGAAAAGTCTTTTGATGTCCTAGCGAGGCATGTGAATCGTAACATTGATTTCACCCTGCAATATGTTCCCCCGGAGTGTTGGTGAGTTACATGATCCTGATGCACCAGTGAAGCATTCAATATCACCCTTGAAAAAACAGCGTTGCCAAGACGGGCAGCCCGGTATTAAAGATCATTCCGAGATTGTCATCATGTTCATTTGTGGTCTGCCTGTGACTAAGCAGAAATTCAGGATGGACCTTGAGAATAAAGTCGGCTTTGTAGCATTTGTCAACAAAGCTCTATTACTGTTTTGATCCAGATGACTCTCTAGATAAAGGAGAGATGCCTGTAAATCAGACAATGGATGTAATTTAAGAAGTGGTGCACATAAATGGCCCTGAGCAGCAAAGAATACGGATTCCTTTTGTTGTTGTGGTTCCCGGGATTATTAGTGTCACATCCTTCGACCATTCTCCCCATTAATTCTATCAACTGGGAAAGCACCTGTAACTGAGAAGGGAAAGGGAAATCACTGTTAGCAGCACTGAGGTCCTGCTGGGAGGAGGAGTGGTGATGCCTGCAGCAGTTTCTCTCTGGGAGACAGCATACATTCTTCTAGTCCAATCTATAAGATAAAATTACCAAATCTTATTGGTTCATAAAAAAATGAATTTACAATCAGAATTTTCATCTTAAAAAAATTCAGAACATTTCCTTTTTAATCAGAAATAGGTTGTATTACAATGCTAGGTCCTACCAGTCTTATTTTTCCCTTATGCTGTATATTTATGACATTTTATTAACCTCAGCACTGCCCTGAAAATCTGTTCTATTATCCTGTTCTTTCTGTGAGGCAGAACTTAAGTCGACGTCAACAAGGAATGTGTACTAAAAGGTGCAGGCAGGTTAGATTCCAAAGTCAGCCATTGTGAATTCGAGCACATATTGCTGTTAAATGAGAATAAGGAGACACGTCTGGTATTAGATATTGTTATCTGATTATTTCTGCCCTCTTAATTTATTTGGAGATTGGACTTTGGCTTGCAAATGTGTTTGCTGTTTTTGCACACATATCCAGGTTTTCCTAATGCAAATAAAATAATTCCAAATATATATGAACGTCTGGTAGTAATGTTCCAAGTTTTGCACACTTTTTTCCGAGTAAAATATTGTCCCACATTGTAGCCTTTGCATATAAGAATAGACAATGCTCATGAGGGAACTGGTGGGGTTTTGTTGTTGTTGTTGTTATTTAACCTGTTCTCTGTTGACATAGGCTTTACTAACAATATATAAAATTCCATTTCCTAAAGAGCACACACTGCATTTTAAAATTTCGTTAAGAAGCTTTTATAGCCTTTTATTTTTTTTTTTTTTGAAGATTTTATTTATTTGACAGAAACACAGCCAGAGAGGGAACACAAGCAGGGGGAGTGAGAGAGGAAGAAGCAGGCTTCCCGCCGAGCAGAGAGCCCGATGTGGGCTTGATCCAGGGTCTCTGGGATCATGATCTGAGCTGAAGACAGTCGCCCAGTCAACTGAGCCACCCGGGCGCCCCTCGCCTTTTATTATTTTTTAAGCAAAGTATTTTTTCTTCTCAGAAGTAAAGACTAAAACCTGTTAACAGTGAAGCAGCACTATATAAACAAGATTTTGTTCACAGGGTCAGAGCATAAATTAGTAAACATAGCTCTGCTTTGGATTCAAATGAACTCAAGCTCACATCTGCTGTGTGACTTCAGAAGTTTCTTCCTCTGAGATCCATTTTCCTCATGTCCTGATAATACCACATTATGAGACGGTTAAGAAATGCAAAGTAATGGTTGGAAAGTGTCTATTGTCTGACTATTAAACTCAAAGTCACAGCAAGATTACTATTTTATCAATATTGCAATTACTTAATTTTTTTCAATGAACTCTTTTTAATTTCTTCAGGTGACTTCATAGCACTTGGATCTTTTTTCAGCCCTGATTAGATCAAAAATAAATCTCCTAACAGCCCCTTCTTAAAGTTATTATATACAGCTTCCTGACCAATAAAATGTATTAATTCAGAGCTGGAAACCTCCTCCCTCAGTTTTTCTTTCTGTCTCCAACTTTTACCATATTCCTTGGTGACTTCAATGTAAGACAAAAATTCATTCTTTCTTGATTGCTTTCATTCTGTTTTTACATAAATATCTTTTAGATTATAAACCTTTGCTAGGCAACTGAAATATTATAGTGAACAGAAGAAACACTTTTTCTGCCTTCATAAATCTCACATTCCAGTTGTGGACTCAGCCAGTACTCACACAATACTAGAATACCCAGAATAATAAGGATGAATTAATACCACATAAGAGAGAAACATGGTCTTTATGTCTATATAGAAGAGGAATTGGGGGAGGAGAAGGGGCATCAAAAAGTCTTTACTAAAAACTGATATAAAATTTTAAAGATAAGTATGGGTTATATGTAAGTAAGTGAAAGGCTTTATTGGGGGTAAGAGCAGAAGTGAGCAAGGCCGAAGAAAGAGCAGGAGCCAAGTCCCTGTGGTGGAAAGAAGGAAGGTGTGCTCAGGTACCTGAGGCAAGGCTAGAGTGGCTGGAAGGGACACAGATGGGAAATAAGTTTTGAGGAGTGGTAATGTATGACATTAAACTGGTGTCCTCTCGGATATATTTGTGGTGTTAGTCTTTATTCCAACAACAATGGAAGCCACTTTTTTTTAAAAGGGTAGGTGACATACTTATATTTGCATTTTGAAAGACCTCTCTGGATGCTATTCAGAGCACTGCTTTTCAGACTTGAACATGCCTCCAAAAAATTTGGGATGTTGTTAAATGCAGATTCTGATCCACTATTTCTGGGAGTGGGACCGGAGGGCCTGCATTTCTAATAAATTACCAGGTGAAGTGATGGCTACTACACTTTGATTAGCAAAAAATTAAAGAAAAAGTATGGATAGAGTAAGAGGAGAGGCCAAGAAATCAGTTATTTACTAACTACCATCCCAGGTTTGTTTCCAGGCTATGGGAACAGCACAGTTAACACAACAAACCGCCTCAGTATGTTAAATAGCTTATAAACTACTGGCTATTGCCTTATATCGGTAAGAGAAGACAGCAGCTTTGGTTGGACTAGTGGCAGTGAGACAGCACCAGGAACTGATTGTAGAAGTATATACACGCAAAACAGACAGGATAAGAAAGCCACTGGATTTTGAAGGATGAAAGAGATTTGACAAAGAAGATGTCTATGTTTCAGGCTATATTTAGCAAAGAGCCACACAAAGTACTTATTTAAGTCTATGGATTTAGAGCTCAAAATAGAGGTCAAGGCTGGCAGAAGATCATAAGTTAAACTGTCTGTAGGTTGAATGTGTGATGCCTTAAATATATTCAACTGGAGGTATCAGGTATCAACTCCTACCTTGTGTTACCTCGTGTTATTGTTCTTGGTAAATGTTCTTGGCTGAAGCCTGAAATCCAGCCAAGACTTACCTTTCTCCCTCCCACCTGAAAACCAGATGAAAAAATCTATCAATTCTTCTTCCCCTCCACCACTACCTCCACTTTGCTTCCCTTCAGGATCTCATCAGCCCTTATCATTGAACCAGCCTCAAAAAGTCTCTGCATCTTTGCTCTTCCTCTCTTCCATTTTATCTTCATACCTCTGTCCATGTGATTTTTCACTCTGTGGCCTAAAATTCGTCACTGGTTCCCTACTCTACAAGACCATGGCATCCTATGAAGATTCTCTATAATCTGGGACCTATACATTTTCATGACTCTGGTTCCTCATAATAACCATTCTTAGACCTCAATAGTAATGAACTCCTACCATTTTGAATTTGTTAGACTATTTTATAACAATATGCTTTCCAGTACCGGAATATCATGAAATCCTCCCAAAAGGGCCCTCCTTAGTCATTTTTGAGGAAATATGGGCACATGTTTCATAGAGTAGCAATTTATTTGTGTAATTGTTGATATCCCTACATTCACCAAACTGCAGATTAGTTAAGGACAAGATTTTGTATTTGTAAGTCTGAATCTCCCAATCCAACTTACTGGATAATGATATAAATTCAACACAATATCTAATATAGTAGTACTCCCTTGTCCATAGGAGATATATTCCAAGACCCCTAGTAGACACTTCAAATTAGAAATAATATGGAACCCTGTATATACTGTGTTTCTCCTACACATGTATACCTATGCTAAACTTTAGTTAATAATTTAGGCACAGTATGAAATTAATAATAATAACTAATAATAAAATAGAACAATTTTAACTACTGTAATAAAAGTTGTGAAAATACAGTCTCCCTTCCTCTTTGATAATGTGAGATGATAAGATGCCTACTTAATGAGATGAAGTGAAATGAATAACACAAGGCTACTACTGACCTTCTAACGTTATGTCAGAAGGAAAATCATCTATGTCTGGGCTGCAGATAGCTGAAACAGCAGAAAGAAAAATGGTGAATAAGGGGGACTATTGTAGGTATGACAATAATTCAGTTTTTAACTCATGCCTGCATAGTGCCGCATCTTGTCCCGTGCCACTACAAAACCCATTGTCTTAATCAGTTCCTAATTTTGCATGAATTTATTTCTTCCTAATTTCTTTCCCCTCTACAGTTAGGCAGCATTCCAAAATAGTGTCCCTTTGTTAACTACCTTTAACTGGAAATTCAGTCCTTTCGGCATTTCTATAATGAGCTTGGATTTCTAGACATCTGGCTTAGGTTCTCTTTCTTCACTATAAACCTTAGATAGTCATCCTCTCCTGGGAGCCACAGCCTTGTCCCCTCCCTCTCACTTACTTTCTACACATCAGTTGTACACATGAGCCCTTTGGAGCAGTGTTAATACCCCTCTACCTGGTGCAAGAATTATACTCATTATCTTGCATGGTTTCTCCTGGGTACACCATAACTTATCAATTTTTTTAAGATTTTATTTATTTATTTTTCACAGAGAAACACAGCTAGAGAGGGAACACAAGCAGAGGGAGTGAGAGAGGGGGAAGGAGGCTTCCTGCAGAGCAGGGAGCCCAAGGCAGGGCTGGATCCTTGGACTCTGGGATCATGACCTGAATGTAAGGCAGACACTTAATGACTGAGCCACCCAGGCGCCCCCTAGTTTATCAATTTTAAACTGACTAATTTTCCATGGGTGGCCTAGACATCACATAGTAAAATAGGACTTTTATTTGTAAAAACTGTCATCTGTTAGGCGTTTACCAAGTACCAAATACTCTTCATAGTGTTTTGCTTATGAAACAGGGATGGTTGTAATGGAACAGTTTCAAGTCAGCTAAAGTTAAAAAGAGCAATGGCAAGAGTGAGAGACGGAGAGAGAAAGGAAGAAAAGGAATTTTTCTTTTTTATGTTTAACAGATCTTTCCCTATGAGGTTCTATTCCTATTTGGCAGTGACTAATTTTGCTACTTAGAAACATAGTAGATATGAATCAAAATACACTCACATTCAGGTGAATATTTAGTGTAAGTATTGATCTCTCAGCTGATGCTTATAACTCCCTCTCTGATCTCCCTTGAAATCTCAAAAGTCCTTCCCTCTCACTCCACCTGTTCCCATTTTCAAATTTCCCCATCTAGCTCGTGCCAGGTGCTGAAAGCAGTAAGGACAGAACGGAAGTGTCGCTCGGCTCATGGTTGGGTGCACATCGGCACAATTGTCAGTAGTGCGTCATTTCTTCAATTTCATCTGCTCCTCCAGCTGGTGCAGGCACCTTACGGTCTCTCTTGGCATGGATGGCTTCTGAGGTTGGCTTTTATCGTGTGGCCATGAGAATGACCTTCATGGGCCCATATGGGCCCTCTTGCAGCTTACTGATGGGTAATTCTCTGGAAGCTTGGCTAAAACGTCCCTTTTCCATCCCTAGTCAGTGACCTACTGCATGTTCTCTGCTGGTGTGGTCATTCGGCCTGCTGGGCTGACATATATGTTTATATTCCCCCTCCAGCCCACTGAAACACTTTAAAAGAAAGCATCTAAAAATAAATGTGTTATTTTGAACAGCTTTGTGTAACCGTGCCAATTTGATCAGCCTGCTTTATTAATTGAAATTAAGTTATTAATTGAAAATGTTGACTATTACTGTGAAGAAAATAGTGCTCTGAGCCTTCACTTGAAGTATCTTTCTATGTTAACAACTCATTAAATTTTCAAATTTTGCATCCAATTAATCAACTACTTAGAATTTTACCTAATTATGCTACCATTCATCACTCATTCTCATGTTATTAAAAGTTATTGTCAATGCCTTGCAGAAAATCAGACTCTACATGTCTGGAGAATTGTCTGGTAACCTTTATAAGGAAGGAAGGAGGAGAGGATAAGAAAGGAAGGAAAACAAAAGAGGAAGGGAGGAAGAGAGAAAAGAGAAAGACGTGGAGGAAGGAATAGAATAAAAATTTTTTAAAAAATAAGAAAGGACAACTTCCATTATTAATTCTCCCTCGACTCCCTATGGATGGTGGTGCTTACTACAGTTCTCCCCAGGTGTTCACAAATCAAGGGCTTATTAGTCCATTGTGTGCATGTGAATTATTTTTCAGGATTTTCTTTGAAATCATAGAACTCTTCCCTACCAAAATCTTATCTGAGAAAAGCAAAGCATAGAGGTTTTGGTGGGAGTCTCAGGGCAAGTACTCAGCCTCTCCCTATACTTCTTCCTCACGCCCAGCCCCTTCCTCTTGCCCTACTAGCCTTACAGTTTCTGGTAAGAACCCCAAGGCATGGAAAACCATAGGCATGGATAACCCAAGTTTGTAAAACTACAGTTCTGTAGATATTTTTCTGGATCACTTCAAGCTCAACAATCTGCAGTACAGATAGACTACTTTGTCTTCCATTTATTGGAAACCAGAATGTTATTTTCCACCTCCAATTTTGTAGCATTCTTTCCATTTCCTGCAAGTTCCCAAAATGTATTAGCAATAGACATGCAGACATCACTTGGGCTAGTTCCTGTGGAACCTAGGATGCAATTTGTCTCAATCATTTGGAATGCCAGGTCACCCTATCAATTATCTCACTTCTCTTGCAGAGACCAATTCCCACCTGACAATCTGTGCTCTACCTTCTCTGGCTGAAGGATCATTTCCTCTGACATAGTAGCTAAAACTTCGTGAAGTGAAGGGATTCTGTTTTCCCCTGTTGTCTGTTAACATTATACCATATGTCCCAAGCAGCAGGCTTATACTTACTTGTGTCTTTTCCTTGCTTTTAACATGTCTGTAAAAGCCCTTTGGTACTATTGACATTTTTCTGAAGCCACAATTTATTCAGGGGTATAGATTTTCTGATGTAATTTATATAAATTTATAACACTTTTAATATTAGTTCTTGGTCATGTCACCTCATTTCCATGTTCTATACATAATTAATTCCACTCTAAGCCAATAGAACCTAAGTTCTAACCTAAGTGTTAGTTGATGCTCTATATTATAAACTTGAGCTCTTTAAAATGCTCTTTCTAGAAAGAGAAATGACACTATAAATCTCCCATCCCCACAACTGTCACTAACTTCATGTTGGGATCCTTCATTATTGGAATTTTGTTTGTTTGTTTGTTTGTTTTAGAGCTATCACACCCTGCCTAAATACGGTTCCTTTTAAAGCCCCAGGATAAAATTCTATAAATGCATTTATTCTTACCTATTTACAATATACCTTTCTGAATTTTTCACTGAGCATGCGATCTTATTGCCTGGAATTCCCTTCCCTAGTGACAACTGTCTACATTCAACACCTCCAGGAATCCACTCACCACTATTTGATGGTCACCATTAAGTCCAAAGTACTGGGGCACGTGGGTGGCTCAGTCGTTAAGCGTCTGCCTTCAGCGGAGGTCATGATCCCAGAGTTTTGGGATTGAGCCCGATATCGGGCTCCCTGCTCCGTGGAAAGCCTGATTCTCCCTCTCTCACTCCTCCTGCTTGTGTTCCCTCTCTAGCTATGTTTCTCTGTGTCAAATAAATAAATAAAATCTTTAAAAAAAAAAAAAGTCCAAAGTACTGATTCCAAATGAGTACTTGTTCTATGTTCCAAAAGATGAAAATATCTTTCAAGAATTTTCTTATCGGCTGAATTGTGTCCCTGCAAAAAAATTTATATATTGAAGTTCTAATCCACAGTACCTCACAATGTGACCTTATTAAGAAATAGTGTCATTGCAGATGTAATTAGTTAAAATTAAGTCATACAGAGTTGAGTGGGGCTCTTATCCAATATAACTAGTGTCCTTATAACAAAAGGAAAATTTTAGTGGCGCCTGGGTGGCTCAGTTGGTTAAGCAACTGCTTTCGGCTCAGGTCATGATCCCGGAGACCCGGGATCGAGTCCCACATCGGGCTCCCTGCTCGGCAGGAAGCCTGCTTCTCCCTCTCTCACTCCCCCTGCTTGTGTTCCCCCTCTGGCTGTGTTTCTCTCTGTCAAATAAATAAAATATTAAAAAAAAAAAAAAAAAGGAAAATTTGAGCAGACACGCACTGAGAGAGCCCCATGTGAAGATGACAGTGATGATCAGGGTGATTCATCTATAAACCAAAGAATGTCAAAGCTTACTAGCAAACCACCGGAAGCTAAGAGTCATGGAACAGATCTCCCTTCACAGCTGTCAGAAGGAACCAATCCCATGAACACTTTGGACCGCCACCCCCAGAACTGTGAGAAAATAAATTTCTGTGACTTAAGCCATCCAGTTTGGACTGCTTTCTGATTCCACTGTAGCAAACTAGCGCAACCAATTATAAACACATCAAATAGTATGCTTTTGAAGAATCTGTTCTCTACATAGTTCCACATGATACCGACCAACCAGAAAAAGATCATTTCAAAAATTCTATCAGATTCTCTGCCACATAAATGATCTTTAGCATGAGGAAATTGATAATTAATAAGATCTTCCCTTCTCACAATAGGCTGTCCACAAAACCCTCCTTGAAAGTTATAGTCAGCAGCCATTAATTGCCTCAGGCTTTCTTCTTGGAAGCCACTAACAAATTTCCCCAAACCTGCTAATGACTTAAGTCCTGCTAATGACTTAAGGGAAACAAGGGCTTTCTTTTCTCTTCAGTATCATCAGTCTGCCCCACTATCACAGGGCACTGTTGGTTCAAAGCTTCTTATCTCTTTTCTCTTCAGTTTTTCCAGTCACCAGCAAAGTTTGACCAATTTTGATTGCCTTCAACATCTTCACAATGTTGTTTTTCCTCCTTGTATTTATTCTGATTACTTATGTGCTACCTAGGAATATCTCAACTGCAATGAAGAAGTCTTTCTCAAACATTCTAACCTTCTTTCCATTCTTCCACCTTCTCTTTTGCTTTAAAATTCAGAAGTCCATAAAAATGTGCCCAGTGATTAGCATGAGTCCCCTAGCTATTTTTCAATCACAAAATGCAAACAGAGATGCAATCAACTGTATTACAGACAGCATTATTAAAATTTTTTGAACAATTTTTCTGTTTTCTCAACCTTTTTCTTTGTATCTGGTTTTCTCTCCTTTTTGTCAGGCCTTTAACTATTTATATATATATATATATATTTTTTAATAAATCAGGTCCTGCTAACAATGAATTAAATCAAGAAAAGCCTTCCCTAAACTTGTCATGCAGCACCATTGCCAATCAAAGGCTATCCTGACTTGAAACCCCTGTTTCCCTCTTTTCTTTAGTTAAATACTGCCAAATGTATGGCAATTTAGTGATCCCAAACCTGGCTTCAGAGGTGTACAGATGGACATCTCAATGAGACTAGCAAACTCATTATTCACATCGACCTAAAACATGATCCTTGAATTCTAGTGGCAAAAGGTTAATGGTATAATTCACTAGGGTCCTTTAAATTTTAATTAGAGTTATAAAAAAAGATTTTGAATCTCAGTATGAACAGGAACTTTCTATATTAACTATCAGATATGTTATTGAAGCTAAATCTCCTATATTAAGTAAATAAAGAACTCTGAGAATACTTCTCATTTGTATTCATGAATTTCATTCTATGAACATTTCTGACAATGCATTTCAAAGTACCTTTGTACCTCTTTAGTGGGAAACACTACCTACTATTTGTCAATGAACTACACACACCACATTCAAGAACCAGACTCTGAATGATTTTGATAGGTACTTTCAAAATATACAGTGTGGGTCGAGCCTGTATGTTCAACCCACAAACATTCTTTGCATGTGTTTATTTACTGCATGTTCTCTTTTTCCTGAGCTGTGTTTAATTTCTTTAGATCTTAAAGGGGTGATATTCAATATCATCTACAGTAAAGCTTTCAGAAAATTATTTAACTCTTGTTCCCTTTTGTTATTAAATACCAAAAGAACTTATCTCTTTGGAAATCACATTACATAGTACCATAATAATAAGGTTGATGTGTTGGTGGGTGCCTGCGTGGCTCAATGGGTTAAAGCCTCTGCCTTCGGCTCAGGTCATGATCTCAGGGTCCTGGGATCCGGGACCTCATCGGGCTCTCTCAGGGAGCCTGCTTCCTCCTCTCTCTTTGCCTGCCTCTCTGCCTACTTGTGCTCTCTCTCTGTGTCAAATAAATAAATAAATAAAATCTTTAAAAAAAATCTGTTTAAAAAAAAATGTGTTGGTAACAACACATAGCCATACAACATTTATTTTATGTCATGCACTAGTCTAAGTGTTTTACATATATAAGCTCAATTACTTCTCACAATAATCTCATACATAAGCACTATTAATATCCCAATCTTACAGGTGATGAATCTAAGGCATAGTGAGGAAAGTAAGTGGCCACACAGGAATTCAAAGCTGAGCATCAGAAACCACAATTCAAGTTAAATCAACTATTGTCTCCATATATATATTATATATATAATTATATATATTATATATATAATTTATTATTTATTATATATATTATATATACATATATATAATAAAGCCTAATATTCAAAGCATAGAGAATTTTTGCTTAAATAAAACCTTATGCAAAATGTGGTATTTGGAATATTAGTAGATTCCATGATGTGAGGTGAAACGCTGCAATTTTGTTTTCATACTATTCTATATAAAAGAGAGAAAGGAAGCAGAAGTTCAAAAGCCAAAAGTGGTTTATTAGGTGCTCAGGAATACAAGCAGTACAGCAAAAGGAGTGGCCTAGCACAGCCGGGAAGTCTCCATGGCAGGGAGGGTTCGATCTTTCAGCACGCGTATTATGGGTTGTATTCTCTAAACTGGGACCAAATGCCACGAAATGCCCTTCCATGATTAAAGTGTTCAGATATTTCAGTGTGTTAATCTGTGCATCCTTGTGCATTCACACAATGTGCATTCTTATTACTTTATACAGGGTATATATAAACTCATCCTGATTATTTTTTTCCTCAAATATAGTAATAAATAATGGTTCTTTTTACAATTTTCTTATAACCAACTTGCTAGAAAACATTTTGTTTGATTAGCTATGCTTATATTCATAATTAAAAACTCAAAATTCTCAGTATAATTCTGAATTATCAAGCCTCATTACACTGTTCATATTAAAGATTTAACTTATTTATATGACAGATGTGTTATTTAAAGCATATACTCCATATACTCTAGAGGAAAAATCATGTTCTGAAAATTATTTCAAATGCAATCTCACTGTATTTTTCTTTTAACAGCACCTCTTAACATTGCCAGTGAGCAGACGGATGTAAAAACAATTAACAGCAGAAAAGAACAGACGGGATCTGAATTCAGAGACTTATACCAGCAGGTAAGGACAGATTCATGGTTTACCAACCCTAGATCTGTACTTTGGAACAGCAGGTGGAGAGAAGACATGACTCAGGAGAAGTACATGTTTTTATTTTAAAGAAATGGTCAATTAAATAGAGTAATATTTTTGAAATGCTGATGGACCCAAACTAAATTGACTTCTTTAGGAGAATCAGCTGGCGTGTTTTAGTCTCCATCTTACTTCTCTTTTCCTCCCTTCTTAGAAGCATGGAAATCCAATTCTTTCTTACCCTGCTGATTTTTTGACATTTTCCATTTGGCAAAAAGGAATTTTTCTCCCTCTCTGGTGTTTCTAATGGACCTGAAACCCGTGTGATTAACATGGCTTCCTTCCTCACGCTAGGCTTGGCATCAATAATGGCTTTCAGAAATAATGTGTATATCTCCTGAGATCGAGTGCTAATTTCTGGAAGTTCTAGCTAAAAAGCAATTTTATGTGGCCTCCCTTATTCGGAAAAAAAAAAAAATGTTGGTGCTTGGGTCTTTGTCTCTAAATTATTCAGGAAGAATTAAAATAATTATCAAGATCAAATATGAATATCAAGAATCAAATTATGAACTTCCTTCTCTTTGAAAGGCACTACTCTCTTGACCTAGTACAAGGAAGCAATGTCTCAGAGTTCCCAGCCTGTTACATTTTAGAATCAACCGGGCAACTCTTAAACTAAAAAATATCAGTACCCAGACACCACGCTACCTTCCGAGAATCTCAGTCTATTGTTCTGGAGCAGCACCTGAGATCTGATAATTTTTTGAAGTTTTCCAAGTAACACTAATGTACAAACTAATTTAAATCATGGGTTTACTCTACCTAACCTCATATGCTTGAAATGTTTGTTTTTGTTTTTTTAAAAAAAGGTGCTCGGGCACCTGGGTGGCTCAGAGGGTTAAAGCCTCTGCCTTCAGCTCAGGTCATGATCTCAGGGTCCTGAGATCAAGGCCCACATCGGGCTCTCTGCTCAGCGGGGAGCCTGCTTCCTCCTCTCTCTGCCTGCCTCTCTGCCTATTTGACAGAGAGAGGTGACCTCTCTCTGTCAAATAAATAAATAAATAAAATCTTAAAAAAAAAAAAAAAAGGGCGCTGATGAGGCACCTGGGTGGCTTGGGTGGTTGAGTGTCTCTTGATCTCTGCTCAGGTCTTGCTCTCACAGTTGTGAGTTTGAGCCCTGCATTGAGCTCTGTGCTGGGTGGAGAGCCTACATAGACAAAAAAGAAAAGAAAAGAGAAGGCATTGGTAAAGTCAATGATTTGGGATTAAGTCATATGAAAGAATTCCATTTAAATAAAAATTCGTTGCCAAGAAAAGATAGTCATGCTGGTTTAATATTTCATGCTTACCAAACTTCAGCTTCACCGGTAGAGTTTAAAGTCAATTCTGGTAAAGTGATCTACCTGTTAATCCCCACAACCAGTTTATCAGCAAATCAAAATATGTCCAGACTCTGATCATGTCTCACCAAGTCCACCAAACCCACATTTGTCCAATCATCTCCTACTCAGAAAACCCTGTGTCCTAACCGTTCTCCCTTTCCCACTAGTGCACCCCTGCAGAACAATCCTTTAAAAATGTAGGTCAGCTCATGCCATCACTCTGTTCAAGACTTTCAAATGTCTCCCCATTTCACTCCCAGTAAGAGCCACGGCCTTACAGTGTCCCAAGGCCCTTCTTGGTCTGGATCCACCCCCAGCCCCGCCTGCCACTGCTCTCTGTGTCACTCATGTACCTCCTGTTACATCTCAGACATTGCAGGCATGCCCCTGCCTCGAGAACTTTACATTTCTGTTCTCATAGCTGGAATGTTCTACATAGCTATGTGCATGTCTAACTCCCCCACTGCCTTTGTTTTTCTTAGAATGCCACCTTCTCAAGAGACCTATCCCGAGTGCTATCCTGTCACCCTATCTGAAATTTAACTGCCCCTCTCCCCAATACTCCTTACTCTGCTCTCTTTTTCCTTTGTTCTACACCACTTATCAAGTTTTAAATTTTATTTAATTTGCTTATTGATTTTTTTTTCTATTAGATATATTCTCCCCCTTTTAGAATGTGTGCTCCCTAGGCAGAGTTCTTTGTCTATTTTGTTTAGTGATCTATAACAAGGACATGAATCTGTGTGACACATACTAGGAAACACAAGTATTTGTTGAATGAATAAGTGAGTGAATAAAAACAAACGGCAGTCTTGTACCATCATGCTTTCTATTGGTAATTGATTTTTATCTTTAAATATGGTAATATCTTGATTTTGCAGGAATATCGTTATATTTCTAACTAGTTGTACATACTGACTATACTGTTTGGAGTGTTTCAACCCTCCTGGTAGCCTCCACAGGCCCTCAAATACTTTATGCTAAGAATAGGTATAAAAAATAAACTATTTCAGTATTAAGAGAACATTCCCATAAAACTATCCCTTTATCCTGAAAATTATTGTCATTTCATCTATGTAGATACAAATTTCCATTTGTCTTCATATTTATTTACCTTATAAAATAAACCCACTCCACTACATATCTAGCAACTCGCCTTCCCATTATCCTTCATCAGATATTGACCAATGAGAATTTTTTATTAGGGCTCTAAATAAGTTCTAAATTGGCAACTCACCAATTAAAGTGGTCTGATAATATACCTCACCTGATTCAAAAGCATTTGAGAGAAGTTAACTCCTGATATAAAGAAGCACCACTGCTAGTCTCCTCTCCATTAATAAATGTAATCTTGGGGCATCTGGGTGGCTCAGTAGTTAAGCATCTACCTTTGGCTCAGGTCACGATCCCGGAGTCCCTGGATCGAGCTCTGCATTGGGCTCCCTGCTCATCGAGATGCCTGCTTCTCCTTCTTTCACTGCCCCTGTTTATGTTCCCTCTCTGGCTGTGTTTCTCTCTGTCAAATAAATATAAATAAAATCTTTAAAAAAATAAAAAAGTAAATGCAATCTTTTGGTTTTGACGAATTTTTCTCATTTGTCATGGTTTAATTCAACAAATAGGAACACAATTTTAGTGCCAGGCACTGTTCTAGCCACTTGGGTTTACCAATGAATCTATCAGACAAAGATCCCTTGTCCAGCTCATATTTTCATCTTTTTAATTCAGTGACCAGCTCAACACTTGGTTTCATCTGAGTGCCTAAAAATCTCTATTCCATTCAAATCTTGATTAGATGCACTGTAAAAGGTGTGTGGACACATTTTAAAGAATAGCAAATGCAAATACCAGCCTCCTGCTAATGAACACACTTGCTCTGACTAGAGTGGGGTTAGAGTGAACTGAGGGTTACAAGGCTTGTCAGTGTTGGAGACACCAAGCTTGAGCACACATCTCAGCTCCATCATTTTTCTGCCTGGTGACATCAGAAATGTCACTTCAAGTCCGTGTCTTTCATAGTTTCTCTATCTACTAAATGGGAATAATGCTTCACAGAGTTATATTAAAATCCTGGGAAGCTCTTACAACATTATTGACCAATAGCAAGTATTCACTAAATCACCATCATTATTAAGTTATGCTTAGCAAAGGGGGAAAAAAGAACTCAATACTTTATAACACTGACAAACTGAAAAAAAAAAAAAGTAATTCTTGATGATAAAGACCTAGCAAAAATAAATTACTAGTAAAGAAAACTCTGTATCTCTGATGCCACTGATCTCTTTATTGGGGTTGAAGTCTTATATTGTCTACTCTAGAGAGAATTTATGACCAAGCTGAATTATGGTATATTTCTTTATTGTAATCACATCTAACCTAGCCTTTCCCCTTCCACACACTTGTCACAGTCAGAATTACATGATTCACATCTGACCCCACCACTTTACTGTAAGCTGTAGGACAGCAAGTCATGGGACTTGGCATCCTATAACATACTTCTTTTCCTGTGAATGCCAACACACAGCATAGGGCCCAGGACATAGTAGAAACTGCAGATTTTTTTTAATTGTAACGCAATCAGTTAGAAGCATATAATTTGCCTCAGGGAAGGCCAGTATATATTTTTAGGTATAGATACCTCAAGCCATCTTTAGGAAATTTAGGTGTAGGGGCATCAGGGTACCTCAGTCGGTTAAATGGCTGCCTTCTGCTCAGGTCGTTATCCAGGATCCTGGGATCAAGGCCCATGTAGGCTCCTGCTCAGCAGAAAACCTGCTTCTCCCTCTCCTTCTGCCTGCCTCTCTGCCTACTTGTGCTCTCTCTCTATCTATCTCTCTATCAAATAAATGAATAAAATCTTTTTAAAAAATTTTAAAGACAATTTTAGGTGTAAGTACCCTAGAAAACAAAACAGACCAGCTGTAACAGTTTTTGTTTTTTTCCATAAATTGTTTATATATCTGTCGTAGCTTTTGTTGATTTGCTTACTTTCATTTTGTTTTTCAGAGAATTGCCTCCACAGACACTCTTACTTCCAGGAACACCAAAACGCAGTCCACGTGAGCTGAGAAAAATGAAACTGGCATTCCTACAGCTGAAAGCCAGGTACTATCATGTGGGTACTAGGAACAGTCTGAGGGCAAAAGGATGCGGGTTCCAGGACTGCGGGAAGTCCTTTCTTGTTCATTGTGTGGGAGGCTGTAGACCAAGTCCTTCCATAAAGTACATATTGAACGCTTACAATAATCCTGTGGTGGGACTTCTACTATTGCCTCCAGTTTGTCAAGGAAGGAAAGTGTCTTAGATGAAGTTAAGCATTCTCAGGGTAAGTAAGTCCTAGAGAGGAGGTCCCTGTCTCTTGGCCTCTGTGGGAGGATAGGAGCAATCCCAGGTGGGGTCACATTGACCAAGCCTCCTCCCACTTTTTGTAATTGTTCATTTCCCTGATTCTACTGAGCCCCTGCTCCCTCCCTATTCCCCCAGATCCCCTTTAAAAGGCCCAGTCCTCTCTGTACAAACGCAAGTTAGGTTTAGACCACACTGGATTGTTTTCCCTATGGTAATTGTATATTACTGATTAAAATCTGTTCTTGCCAAAAGAAAAAAAAAAAAAAAAGAATTCTCAGGGTATAGAAGGTGAGCAGGTTTCCAGTCCAACACTTCCGGCCCCAAGTCATGAGCTCTTGACAGTCACATGTTCTCATGAAGTCCTTTATGATCCTGATTCTGAATTTAAATAAAAACAGTTTTACCTATATTTTGTACAAAAAGTAGGCTCATGAGAGTCTACATAATCCAATTCCAAACAATTCATGTACTTTTTTCTGACTTGTTTGAAAACATACCATAAGAACTTATTTCATATTTACAAGATAGTTTCAGAGATCAATTTCTTTCTCCAAAGTTATCATGTTGGGAAGCTGCTCTCTTGAAAGTTAGAAGAGGAAAAAATATCTTGTAATATTACAAAGTAACATTCAGTAGTGAACATTGCTTAAGACTTCATCAGACATAGAAGAAAACAAAATGGCATTAACAAAAATGACTATTAACAGTAAACACCTGGGAAATGTTTTCATTTTGTTTGCAATATCATTCTATCATATACAGAAAGAATTGGTATATATAAACTAAAATAAGTAAATTCCTATATTCAATGACATGTGACACTAATAAAAATTTTAGATTAAGTTTAAAGCCATGGAAAGCTTCTAGCTATATATCATTTACTAGGTGTATTTTGTTTGTTGGTTGGTTGGTTGGTTTTTGATTTTTTTAGAAAAGAGAGGGCAAGAGGGGGAAGGAAGGAAAGTGGGGGTCTAGAGGAAGGGCAGGGGGGAGGGGGGAGAGAATTCCAAGCAAACCCCACAGTTAGTGTGGAGGCTGACACAGGGCTCAATCTCATAACCCTGAGATCATGACCTGAGCCAAAATCAAGAGTCGAATGCTTAACCTGACTAAGCTACCCAGGCACCCCTAAAATTTCTAGTTTTAAGAATCTCACAATAATGTACAAATTATAATTTTGAATATTAGTTTTTAAGACTATACTAGAGGGACATTATGTTAGATTAACCACCTTTCTCTTGGGTAATAAGTTGAAACACAAGCAGGTGACTTTTTCTAAATGACTCCAATTGCCAGCAGAGCCAGGAATGTGAAAAAAGCTCTCTTCCACAAAATGTCCCCTTCATTTGCACTCATCAAATGCACACACCAAAACCTTTATTTTACCACTAAACTATCCCAGGAGTTGCTTGCTGTTAAAAATGGAGTTGAATGGTTTCAAAAAAAGAGATAGCTTGAAATTTTGGTAAAAGTGTTGAGGAAACGGGGCACCTGGGTGGCTCAGTTGGTTGAGCGACTGCCTTTGGCTCAGGTCATGATCCCGGAGACAGGGGATCAAGCCCCACATTGGGTTCCCTGCTCGGCAGGAAGCCCACTTCTCCCTCTCTCAATCCCTCTGCTTGTGTTCCCTCTCTCGCTGTTTTTCTCTCTGTTGAATGAATAAATAAAACCTTAAAAAAAAAAGTGTTGAGTAATAAAAATACATGAAAAAATCTAGGGAAATGGTGAAAGAAGAGAGATGTGAGGAGAAAGAAGATTATTCTTTTGAAAAGAGGGCAGGGCCACTGCTGTTCTTTAACAGTTTTCATGGTCTTAAACCCTTTGGACTGTCTTACAGCTCTTTTAGAAGCCATAACCCTCTGCATGAGGATCACTAATCCATACCATATTGCTATAAGTAAATGCCAAAATTTATTTTCATGTAGATGTAGTAGCAAGCACAATAAAGGTGAAGAATTCTCAAACCAGGCTTTTGCTCAGCTTTTATACAGCACTAGTGATTTGAATCTTCCTTCCTCATATAATATCATTTCATAAGTCAACTAGATCCATTCAGGAGTGTGTGTGTGTGCGTGTGTGTGTGTGTGTGTGTGTGTCCATCCCTGGGCCACCCAGTGCTAACCTTCGCTGTCCTAATGTTCTTTCACTTGGATGCACTTTGAATTAAAACAATGGCAAAGCACAAATGTAGATTGCCAGCAAAGGTGACCTTTCTTTAATATTAGATTACAGCCTGGTTTCTATAAAAATGAAAGTTACCTTTAAGCATCGCTGTCCTTAGTTTGGTGAAAAGAACCAGATGCTTCCCTAGCTTATTGCTGGTCAAGACACAGCATTTAATTAGGCATCCACAGGAAGGGATTTGAGTCTGTATCAGTTCAAATGTTCTTATGCCGCTACTGCTTGCAGTTTCCATTGAGGAAAACAAAGTAGCAACACAATAGGCAGTTCCGGATATTCATGGAGAAGGTCATTCTACAAGACATGACATGTACTATTTTGCCAGTTCAGTTCGTGGGGCTGCCTGACTATTTTTAGAATGGGGTGGTATCAACCCTTGCTTTCTCAGAGAGCTCTAAGCAGGGTCGACGCCTGGATTGAATTGCTGACAGCAGCGGCTCCCGCCAGGTTACTACCGCATGGTCTCCCAAGCCAGATGCAGGAGCGTCTTCCTGCCAGCCCCGAGCTCCCCGCAGCTGCCTCCTGGTGCTCCCAGCTGCCGCAAGACAGCGCCTGCCAGTCACACGCTGGGACCTCTGCCAGCTCCGCAGCAGTCCCCACCTGCCACAGGGCAGCCCTACACCCCTTGTATCAGCCCTGTTGTCACGTGCAGAGAAATCATTCAATGGGATGCCTAAAATTAACTTCCCCCACAGAGTCTCTTTCCCCTGAGTTTAGTGTTTGTGTGAGGTGTGGTTTAATTTTCTCCTTTTAGACAGTTTGCATATTTTTGGTTTTGCAAAGGGATTCTTTTGCTGGTACACGGGCTGGGATCTCTTGCAAACATCAGTTTGCTTCCACACTTTTGACCACAATGTCCTGGAGCTTAAAACTCTGAACAAAAACAACTAAATGTTAAGTTTGAAATCTAGATTCTAATAAAGTACAGGAACTTTAAGTGATTTTCTCCTAAAATACACAAAAGGCATATGTTAGCAAGAGAAACATCAGAATTCATACCTTCAGTACCTTTCAAATCCCCAGAATTCTCAGTCTTGAACAAACAACTACAAAAAAAAAAAAGTTGGGATTTTTTTTGTTTTGTTTTGTTTTTTTGTTTTGTTTTGTTTTAAGTAGTAATCAAATACAGACTGGGTTCTGAGGTATTAGAATAGATGGAAAGGTACAAAACATTAAAGACTTGGGTTCTGTTCATAAGTACATTTCAATTTACTCGAGGGCTGGAATAGCATTTTACAGAGCCTTACAACATCAAAAACTCAGCCCACCTTTGATTATACATTGTACTCCACAGCCTATGTGTACATAACAGTTCCACATGTTAAGGGAAAGACAGACAATTGGTTGCTACATCAAGCTATGAAGTCTTCTAAGAAATTTGGTCTTGAGTTGGGCCAACTTGATTGCATGAGGAAATATGTAGTAGAAAACATGCTGCTCAGTGTGTGAAACTTCCTGAATGTCCAGGTTCTGGAGTCGGAATGTCACATTGTCGGTAATGGGAAGCAGTGGAAAGTGTGTTGGCCGGAGGAGGGCCGTGATGAACTTTGAAGTAGGCTGAACCGTATGAATTTGCCTGTTGTTGTAAGTCAAAAACATTCAGTATTGGTACTTTTGTAAGGTTCAACCTACTACAAAGGACAAAATGAAGAGAAAAGAACCATAAAAGTTTTCTTTTCTCATAAACCTCTTGTTCTATCGGCTACTTTGCCAAATTATCCCCTTTAGAGTGTCTAGTTTCTCAAACAAAGAGAGTAAAATAATAGGAAAAAGATGAGAAGACAGAAAGAAAGGAGATGAGGACAAAAAGGCAGGAAATCAGAAAGAATCATGGGGCATCTTAAAAATTCCTTAACAAAAAAAAAAGTAACAATATCTTTCTGGGGAACTCTCAAGTGAACCTGAATTAACACTTCAGCTAGCTCACAAGGAACAGAGCAATGCTGAAAAAATGTACACATGGACCTATTTTGAGTTTAACAAAATAGACTTGACTTATATATTTTCCCTTTCCTCCCCACTTAGCTGTTATTTACATTTTCTAAAAGAAAATTAATTCCTGATTCTAGGCGCTGAACAGATTCTGGCAGCTTGTATCTTAATCCATTACTTGAATTTACAATTTAGAGATAGAAGAAGATATCCGTTTACTTGAACTACGTCTGAGCAAAGAATTGGATTTTCTTCAGATGATACAATTGAAATGCCAAACATTTGGCTTTGCCAAATGTAAGAACAATGTCCTGCTGCTCTATAATCTTCACAGCTGGGATCATTTAACTCCCAGCCCACACTCTGGGACCTCTCTACCTCCACAGAAGGGACTATCAAGAGGCCGCTAAGGACTGGAGTCAGTGAAATATTATTCTTGTTGTTGATCATGTATCATGCCATGTAGAGCTTCCTACCATGATTAAAACCGCATGTTGACCCCTTCACCCCCGTCATTTGGCCCATGTCTTTCTGCTTCCTTCTCTTCTCCCAGCTGACTGCTTTCTCTAGGTCCTTTATGGCAAAGAGTGTTATTTCCTTGTCACCCCCTTACCCTTCTTTTTCTGACCTAACTACAAGGAAACAGAGGAACAATAGAATAGACAATGTAAATTACAAAGACAATACTGGCCATAAGACCTACAGTCTTCCTTCAAGTAAAACTAGGTCTAGACTTGTTCTCGCCTATTTTCCATATTATTTTTCACCTGCACAATGTTTTCCTATCCCTATAAAATTTGGGATCCAATACAACTTTTTCCTCTTTCCTTCCTAGGAAACTATTGTGTTTCCTTTGTTCTGAGGCAAGAAGCTTCAGTCTTGGTCTCTGTAATTCTCTGAGACAGAAAATAGAATTGATGAGGGCCTAACTTTGTTAAAATATATTTTAAAAAAGATTCATCTTCACGTGCCAAGACCTCTGCCAATGGCCTGTATTTTAATCTTTGAACTTCCATTGATTGTCTGCACCAGTCTTTGCTCAGAAAGATGCACTTCATCTTAGATTCACTTTCCAAGTGTCAAAACTCAAGTTTCTAGAGAGTCCAGACGGGTAATACAAATGAATGACAGGGAGTCAGGTATAAGAAAAATAAGGAGCAATAGGGACTGTGATGGTTTAGAAAGCTCATTCCCCATCTTCAGGGGGTACAGCAAAAAAAAAAAAGCATAGTCAATGATTGCTTCATAAATACTGGGCCAGAGTTTCTAAACATTTTGATATTTTTTCATATATTTTTTATTTTAGAAACTAATTAAAATTGTTTTAGATATTTTATCAAGCATAACAAATCTTTATAAATGTAGCTTAAGTTTTTAAGTTCATTCATTCTGATGGGAAATAGAGTTATGCATGCAGTTAAGTAGGTCATTCATACCATGTTGGCAAATATTTCTGTAAAGAGCTAAATAGTAAACATTTTCTGTTTTGCAGGTAAAACAAACACTAAGCTCTGCCACTGTAGTAAGAAAGCAGCTGTATGTACACAAATGATTCGTTGTTATGTTCCAATTAAATTATCTTTACCACAAAAGGGTAAGGAGACAGATCTGGCCTATAGCCACAGTTTGCTGAGCCCAATATATACATACCTTTATATGGCTACCCATTGAGAGTTTTACTGAGTATATACTTAATAGCCCATCTACTCCATATATGTCAACTTAAATGATGCTTGCTTCCCTTGGTTCTGCATCAGATTAGACCCCCTGCTTGGTGTTTTCATATCTTCTGTGCCTATTCCACCACCATATTCATCAAAACATTCCATTGTTTTATAACAGTTAATTGGTTCTGGCTTTAGTAGACTATAATCTTAGGGAGAACAACAACTTTGTCATGGTATTTGGCATCTACTGTGTATGGCATACAGTAATCCTACAATAAATCTTTTCAGTGTATTTTCTGGTCCTCTTCCCTAATTTATCTAAATTGGAAATGTTTTACTATTTTATTTTCAGAAGGAGAAGGCAGGAAGTTGTAACATGTCAAATGTTAACACCTTCATCTGAACTGGAATGTATCTTTATCAAAATTAATCCTATGAAATGGCACATTTAATTGTTGTAGTTTTTGCATTAGGAAATTATGGAACTGATTGTAGTGATTTTGCTGACATGACATAAATATTAAGAATCAGATTGCTGGATCCACACTCCTTGGTTACAAATCCTAACCCCACCATTTGCTGTATATTATTATTCAAGTTACTTAGCTTTTTTTGTTAACTCAAGTTTTCTTGTCTATAAACTGTGGCTAATATTCATGCCTTTCTTGTAGAAGGTTAATGGATATAAAGTCCTGAGAGAAATACCTAGATATCCTAAGCACGCGATAAATCTGACAATCTTTTCATTGTCTGTGCTTGAAATCATCCTTCAGTCTCCTCCAGGATTTTGGTGACTCCACCCAGGTGAGCCTCGTTCTGGCCACCGCACTGCAACTGTCCTTGTCACACTTAGCACCAACCTCCATGTTACCACATCAGATAGTCATGGCCACACCTATTAGCACTTTGAGACAGGTGATCCCTCCTTCCTCTGGAAGCATGTTCTCTGCTCTGCCACAGGACACCAATTTCCCTTGCTTCTTATGCCCAGTTCATTGGCCACTTCTTCTCAACCTCATTCCTGCTGCATGCCTAATTCTCAACCTCTTGATCTTAGAATGCCCCCAAGAACAGGGCCTAAATCTCTCCATCTCCATGCATTACAAGGTGATATCATTCACCTTCGGGGCTTTAAAGTTCATCTAGTTGCTGACTCCCAAATTTATCCTCTAGCATTGAACTTTTGGGTGAACTGCAAACTAACATACCCAACTCCTACTCAAACTCTGGACTTGGCTATCTAATTAGAATCCCACATTCAGCATGTCTGAAAGCAAATACTTTTTTCCCCAGTTCTATTAAGAAATAATCAACATACATCACTTTGTAAGTTTAAGGTGTACAGCCTGATGGTTTGATTTACATATGTTGTGAAACGATTAGCACAAATACATACATCAGCTTCTTCACTAGTCCTTTCTGGCTTAATAAATGACAACTTGATTTTTACCAATTGTTCAGGCCATAAGTATGCAAAAGCAATCTTAATCTTCATTCTTATTACCCACAGCCTACATCAGCAAATCCTGTCAACTCTATCTTTAAAATAATTCTAGGGTTCAAAGCTGCTCACCCATATTGGCTATTTCCACACAATCCAAGCCCTGCCATCTCTTATGTTGTATATTCTGGTAGCTTCAGGTCTAATATGGTCTAATATCCTGGTCTTCAACTTTGTCCTTCTTATAGCTGTACTCCACATTGCAGCCAGTCTAACCCTTTAAAACGGAAATCAGACCATGTTACCAAACTGCTGTAAACTCTCAATGGCTCTGCATTTCACACAACAAAGTTCAAAATCCTCAGCATGGCTTTCAAGGTTTTCCATGATCAGTCTCTTCTAAACTCTCTTACCTTTATACTCTTTTTATCATTCATTGAGCTCTAACCCCACTTCTTCTTCTTTTTTTTTATTGTTACTTAAATTTTTTTTTCCAGTGTTCCAAGATTCATTCCCCATTCCCCACACCCAGTGCTCCCCGCTTTAGGTGTCCCCAGTACCCACCACCAGGCTCTCCTAACATCAAGAACACTCTTGACTTAGGCCCTTTGCAGTGGAATTTTCTTTACCTAGAATTCTCTTCTCCTATCTATCCTCAGCTCCTCCGCTTCCTTCATGAGTCTGCATAAATAACACCTTATCAGAATGACTTTTGTGTGTGCCCTATAAAAAATAGTACCCCCAGGTATACCATAGCCTCTTTGTTCTGCTTTAATTTTCCACAGAATACTTTTCAGTATTAGACATATTACATGATGTATATAATACACTGTCCATTCTCCATACATACTTTAAAACATAAACAGTATGAGTACAAGAAGTTCATCGCTCTTTGGATTGTTCTATCTACCACATTTTCAGTAACTCTGGATGTACTGTACATGCTCAATACATGTTTTTGAATGAATTTGTCATATTTAGACAGATTTTCTATGTATTTACCAAATTCTGACCAGTTCATTTCTGTGATATTCAATGGTTCTAAGTAATATTGCCTTCCCAGAAACATCAGCCCCCTCCTCAGGTAGATTCTAAGTAGACACCAGAGGCACATATGGGGGCACATTAAGACCCAAACCAATGGCATTCTGTCAGTAGGTAATTCATGAGACTGTTCTTGTTAAAGATGTAAGACAAAGTTAACAAAATGACATGGGCCAAAGGCACTGGATTACAGTTAAGAAATAGGAGCCTAGAATCAGGACTTAGTAAAAGCAAGACAAAGTTATAAGAAAAAAAGGATCCAAATACAAACACTAAGTGAGTTTATTTAACTCTGGCAACACAGACTCCGTCTTTCTCTTTGCGACGCTAGTCTTAATGCCGGGCAACATTCTATTATACAGAATCAAAATTACCACCAAATTATCTTCCTGTCAGAAATGCTGCTGTACCAACTTTTATAATGTTAGTGCTTAGTAAAGTATTCTACACATAGTAAGCACATAATGGGCATCAATAAAGCCAGTGATAATATTTTTTTAAAAAACGTAGGAGATTTATGGTCCCAACTTATTAAAATGCATGTGAGATTCTCAGCAGGTAAATACTTTCAGAAATGTGTTCCTTTAGCAGATAAAGCACTCTCCTTGCATTTTGTATCCCTGTTGAAGAGCAGGTTACTGATTGCCAGCTAAGCAAACTGGGGAAACAATCTTTGTGTCACCTTTATTGGAAAAAGCTGTGAACGGTGAAAGGAACAAGACATCAAAGAGAAAAAAGGATTTTTCTTTGGGATATCCCCAGTGGTGATGACAACCTTTCAACACTATGCTTATTTAATATTTTCATGCCTGTCATTTCACTTCTTTCAAGGAACACTCAACACTCAGTAATGCCTTTAACTTAACAAGTGTCTTCCTGGCATCATGCACATATTAAAGAAAATCCCCAAATTTCTCTATTGTCTCAATAACCCCAAGAAGCTTATTGGCAGCTGGACATATTATATCTTACATATGGGCTATTTGTCCTTACCACATTTAAGAAATTGTTCAAATTACTCTTCTCCTTCAATAAAATTAAATTCTCAAGGAATTGATAAACTGACAATTACCTTTTTAATGGGTTTTGTTTACATATATCACAAAACCTTACAAAGGTAAATTTGACTTTATCTAAAGGACACCAACTCATTTGGGTGGGGTTTTATGTTAAATCATAGATTATTTGATGTTTACATGGCATTGATGTAATATTTTATGCTTGATGTTTAATTTTCTACAATCCAAAAACTTCATCTCCTTCAGGAAAAAAAAAAAAAAGTCCATTGAATTAAAGTCACTTTAAGGGGGGGGACTATCCTTGTTTAATTTTTTTTTGAATTTTTATTTATTTTTTTAAAGATTTTATTTATTTGAGATAGAGCAAGAGGTAGAGAACCAAGCAGAGCAGAGGGGCAGAGGGAAAGGGAGAAGCAGACTCCCCGCTGAGCAGGGAGCCTGATGTGGGATTCAATCCCAGGACCCCGGGATCATGACCCTAGCTGAAGGCAGATGCCCAACTGACTGAACCACCCAGGTTCCCCAAGGGACTATCCTTGTTTATTCCTCTAGTCTTGGCATGATTTTCAGTAATGTCTCTTTCATTCTGAAAAGTGACTGGATAATTAATTACATGGGCATCCTAACCATACAACTATTTTATGCTGCTGATATTTCTCCAAACACTTTTTAAGTCATCTGTTCAAATCACTTTCAAGGTCAATCACCCAAACTGGAATAATAGAACAATATTTTATAATCAAATCATATCTTTTGACCAGAATAGTCTTAAAAACCTTGATCACTCACTTTATAAGAACTAAAAATGTTTTTCAGTTATTTCTAATAATCAAGCACCCTTTCAGGAAGAAAAAATTGTCACTGAGAATTTCAAAAAGTGTTAGCAACTAAAGGCAAAAATAACTCCCCCAGTAGGAATAGCAGCATGAGCAGTAGATGGAATAACAACTACAATTTACTGGACATCTGCTATCTTCCAGTCCTTGTGCTAAGCACTTTATATAAGCAAATGGATATAATCTTCATGTCAACTATGAGAAGCAGATATTATTATTCTTGTTTTATAGATGAGAAATTGGGACTCAGTAATTTTAGGCCCCTTGACCAGGTCTCATGGATCACAACTTGCAGAGTCGACACTCCAGACCTGTTTAACTAGATTCTAAAATCCATGGCTCTCAACGCTGAAAGATACTGGCTCTCTAATCTCTCATTCTAGGAAGGAGATCACCAAATGCATGGATGAGGACCATATGTCCTGGGGATAGCAGGGATCCCGTTCTGGGTGGGAGCATAAGGTGATAGTAGGGAGTGGCTTAAGGAAGGTGGTGTGGAGATACTTCAAAAGGATCTCATAAGCCAAGTTAAGAAATGTTTAGTTATCACACATATAATAAGGACTTAATAGAGCTTTTCATTCAGAATAGTAACAAGATTATATTTGTTTCAGAAACACAAACTTGAGGGAAAGAAAGAGGTAAAATTAGAAAAGAGAGAGACTAGGCATTGGAAGCCCAATTCAGGGGCTAGTTCAAGAAAAGCAGTAACAAGATCCAGACATGATATTTGACAGTGAGAATGACATGGAGGGAGTTTGTGTGAGATATTTAGGAGACAGACAAGGCTTTACAAGTGACTGACTGAGGTAAAGAAGGATAAATAAAAAGAGAAGAGGACTGAACTATGGCTTGTATTTTTGAGCAAAAAGTGGTGCCATGTACTAAGGGAATGCAGGGGGTGGGGAAGCAGGTGGAACTCAAGAGTTGAAATAAAGAAATAAAGAATTGAGTTTAAGAATTATTAAGTTTATAGTTCCTACTCTCCGTTTCATAATGACAAGGGATAGATGGGAAGGGGGAAGGCCAGAATTAAAGTGATAGAAAAGATCATGAGTTAAAATATTTTGAAAACTTGACTACAGCAACTTATAAAGGTAGAAAAAAATGTGATTTCCAGACAGGAATTTCATACCAACTTTTACCCATCCAGATTCCTATTTTGTATCAAAAAATTCATAACAATTCTTTGCCATTTCTCTTACAAGTAGAAAAACACACTAACTCTTTTCTATTTTGTCTGGTATAAGGCATAGAGGATAATTATTCAAAACCTAGACAGTTAGTGCACTGACTCCTTTAAGCCAGAAATAATGTGCTTTTATGTTCAATGCAAGTATTACTCTGATTTTTGTTCTATTAGCTTTTAAAGCCACTTTTAAATTGCAAAAAATAAAAATAGTGACCTTATGGCTCTTGCATTGTTACCTTTTGTCCCCTATGTTTGTGCATCACAGTATAGCTTGCCCACAGCAATAAGATTTTGTGTAGAAACAAACATAAAACAACCAAGGGTGGTCTGTTCTTGCTAACTGCTTGGTAATCTTTTCAAAGGAAAAAGGGAGAAAATAAAGAAAAGACTTCTCATTCATTAACATGTGATGACTTTAATACCAACTATTATACTCTTTTTCACTCCAGTGCTTAAATTCTCTACATAGTCAATCACTAGCAATAGGCAATAGTATATGCTGGGTAATTGCAATTCTAGATGTATGCTTTATTGTTTTAGTCTAATAAGTGTATGACTCAGCTAATCTCTCCTAATCTTATTTTGGTTTAAAATGATGACATTTCAAAATACCATGCAAAACTCAGTAGGTCTATCTCACAAGAAGTTAATAATAGATACAAAGAATAGAAGCAACTCGGTGCAAATTGTGTCAGGGATCTGTTAGCTTGTTCATTTTCAAAAATACATAAAAAAATTGGGGTCTGCACTTGAAGGTAATCTACAAGAGAATACTTAATAAGAGCTTTATTTCCTGTATTAAGGAAGTAGATACAGACCAATATGATTGTTAACCTCATGGCATTTTGGTCTACCTTGGTTGCTTTTTGGTGATCAACCCTTATCATATCCAGAAATAAATTCTTATATATAAACAGAATTGATCTGATGATAACATTTTCTCCAAGGTTATCCTCTACCTGGAGCAAAATGAGCTATTTTTTTTTTCAGTCTATGGCCCTGTCACTACATTTATACAATGTGCTATAAGAGAAAAATAAAACTTTTTCAGAATTCTGTCACTGCAAGTACATCTGATTCATATCCTTGATAGTCAATTCTTTTAACTATTAAGGTAAATCTTATCTTTTTTAAGAGGTTATTTATTTATTTGACAGAGAGAAATACAGCTAGAGAGGGAACACAAGCAAGGGGAGTAAGAGAGGGAGGAACAGGCTTCCTGCCGAGGTGGGAGCCTGATGCAGACCTTGATTGCTGGGACTCTGGGACCATGACCTGAGCCGAAGTCAAATGCTTAACGACTGAGTGACCTAGGTGCCCCAAGGTTAATTTTAAAGGAGGAAACTTAGAAACCACAAAAGTAAGTCATATGTGAACCAATCAAGTGTAAGTTGAGCTTTGCATCTACATTGTTTTCCTTTGTTTATATTGGAATTGAAATCAAATATAATTACCTTTTTCCAAAATGGCTTTCCCTCACATTTGGAATTTATTTGATAGAAGTAAAAAAAAAAAAAAGGCAAAACAACAACAACAACAAAAAAGAGACTTCTAATCAATCATAAAAGACCTTGAAGAAAGTGATGAGAAACCTCTGCAAAAGTCTAGACTGACAGCATTTGAAGAACCCATGCACAGCACATGCCTGAGGAGTGTCTGAATCTCTGATTGAGTGGAGACAGAACACTCAGATGGCCAGCTTTGGAATAATTAATAAATCAGTGTAAGAATAATTAAAATCCCTTCTTAACCTAAGGGGAGTGGGAAGAAAAATTTCTTCTAGCATTCTCTATTCTCTTCCATGAGGGTCACAGTATTATTAGCATTTTAATATAGTGAAAATGACACAGATAATTTGCTCTATTTGTTCCAAAGCCTAAACTGTTTTAGTGAGGTTTATGTTAAAAACTATATTTTTTAGTTTGATACTAATTCAAAATATATTCAGTGTTCATAAAACATGTCAGTAACTTTGGCCACGTAAGATAAAAATGTATCTCAAATACAAGTTATTTCATTCATTTGGAAACCATGTCTCCTCTACTCTGGGTGAAGTGCAGTAGAAACAGAGAAATACGAACTCCTTCCCTTTATGGTTTAATGGTCAGGAAGGGAGGATTGACTTGCAAATTGATAATCATAAACACAATCATAAACACAATCATAGAGACATAGATAATTCTTGATTATCTTGTTGAAGAGAGTAAATAACTGCCCAGAGAATTAAGAAAATTTTAAAGAAGAGTTGAGATTTGAAATGCGTTTTGAAGGTTGAATAGAAGTTTTCAGGTGAAGCTCGGGAAAGGCATCCCAAACCAACTAAATAATGGGCAAGCACAAAAGATGTAAAGGAAGGTGGCCCATTTATTACTTAGGATAAATTCTAAATGCTATTACCAAGAGAGTCAAATTTATAAATAAAAACAAAAGCCACTTCTCATTCACATAAAACAGATGTTCCTGGCTTTTCGCCATGCAGTGATTCAGAAACCCAGGCTCCTTCCTTGATGATCTCTGCTGTTTCCTAAGGCATGATTGCTTTCTGCCTCCCTCCAATGATAGGATGAGAGATCTAGTGCCAGCCCAGAAATGGCACGCAACACATCTATTCATATTCCATTTGCTACAACTTGGTCAGCCATAGGCCACAATTAACTGTAAGGGAAGATGGGAATCATACTCCAGTTTTGCTTTCTGGAATTCAAAACTTTTTTTTAAAGATTTATTTATTTGAGAGAGAGTGATTGAGAGTGCGTGAGCAGGAGGGGCAGAGGGAGAGGGAGCGAAGTCTGCTTGGCAGGGAAGGCTAATTTTTCTGGAGGAAAACAAAAACCTCAGTGGCTTATCACTGTAAAATGTAATGTAAATGTTTGTTTCTTGCTTACATCATCCTACAATGAGGGTTGTCAAGGATGCCCTGCTGTGCGCCTTCATTTAAGGACTGCTTTCTTCCACATAATAGTCAGAAGATATCCCAGGCCCTCAAGGCTTCTGCCTGACCCTTAGCTATGACCAGAAGGCAAAAGGAGAGAGAATCATGTGAGAGGTCAGATCTGCAAATGATGGACATCCTGTCCACCCACGATCCTGCGAGTAGAAATTAATCACAGATTCCCACCTATGAAATGCCCAAGAAGTAACATCTAGCTGTTTGCCAAATAAAATAAATATTTGTGAACAACTAGTGGGTCTTTGACCCTCTTGTGTTCTAAAGATACCTTGTGATTTCCAGACATAGAATGCCATTGTCACCTCCCCAAAAGAAGACAGCCAGAATCTTATCCAGTCCTCATCTTGAGCTCAGAGTCTAGAATCTCCAGGAGATGTGCAGTCCCTAATTGCAAATGCTGTTCCTGGTGATACCATATGTACTAAGAAGACACATTTGTTTAGATGCCATATACATGTAAAGTTATATATACAGAATAGAGCAGGGACAGAATATTTGCAATAATTATGCCCATTTAAAGAGAGGAAGAAAAAGAGCTATCATTTGACTGCAGAGACTCTGAAATCCTATTGGACTGACATGGTAAATAAATTTCCTTTCCCGGCACTGGGTGAAGGTTCCTATATTCAAGCCTACTTCCACCTTCTGGAAGGAACTCAGGATCTCTTCATTTTCCATTGTTGTCCATGTGCCCTGACTCACCCTATTAGAAGGGTCTCCATTTTCCATCATTTTCCACTGGAAAAAAAATGCCATCATTTGGGGATGCCCAGCCTTCACAGCTCACACACTTTCTCTTCTAGTAAGCCTGGTAGCCTGAAATGTATTTAATAGTTTGAACATTCAAAGGCTTTATTCGTGGACATTATTTCATTGACAATAGCAGTCCTTCAAAAACGCAGCGGTAGGTTTCTGATTTATTTGCATCTAGTTCCTTTCATACACCTGTAGCCAGACTCAGAGTACTGTCCTAGACCTTGTTTTATTTCTGCGCTTGCTTGTCCTTAAACCCTATGTCTCAGCATAATGTGTTACCTTGGCTCCATGTGGAGCAATAGGGCCTGAATGGGAGGATAACCTTTAATTTTATCTATGGGATTGAATAACTCACCTAAACTGAAAAATCTCACTCAGTTATCAGTGCTCAAAGCCTTTTTTCAATCTTATCTTTTATAACTCTTAACCATTTGGAGTTCAGAATCAATTGACTTTTCTGCCTAAGAAAGGCCTCCAAGTTACTCCTATTGCTTTTTTGCTAACAAATAGGCAACTATTTTCTGAGCTCTTCTCTATCTTGCAGTGCCTAACCAGACTCACCCAGAAGCAACCAATACTCCTAAGTAATGGTTTGTTTAGCAACTTCTTTTCATAAGATAGTATTAGCAGGTTTGAGGTCTGCCTTTCTAGTTATCGCGTTAAGTTTTTAACAGATATTTTGCCATAATAACAAATGAACCTCACCTGTCATCCTGTTGTATCTGCTCCTTTGCATCTCATTTCCCAGACACAGAAGCACTGACACATACTTTAGGATCTATTACAGCAACATCCCCCCAGCACACTCAAAATTTGCTTTGGTCTAGTAGACTAACAGTTATTAGAGTCAACAATAGACTATCGGTGGATTATCAACCCCTCCCCAAAAAGCTTCTTTTTTGTTTACATCACATCCAATGTAGGTTAAAGGAAAACACTGTCTCCTGTAATCATTCACAGATCCAAACTTCTGTCATCTCAGGTCTCTGCCATACCTTAGAGGCTTAAAGTCCCCCACTGTACTATCCACATTGGGCCTGCAGGTAAAGGAAGAAAAGGGGAGCATGGAGGATTATGTAAGACTTTAAGGGCCAGGCATGGAAATATGATACATCTCATTTCTATGTAAATTCTGCTACCTAGCACTCAGAGACATGGTTCCATCTTAATGCAAAAGATTGAAACATAAAGACCATAAGGAGCAAGATAACACAGATAGTGATTGCAGCTGTAAGTTTCTGCAACAACAAGAAAGAAAATGGATTTTTGATGAGCAACTAGCAGTTCCTGCTTTAGCCCATTTCCAGGATGCTGTGCTACTTAAAAATTGAGCTATGCCAGGGGCGCCTGGGTGGCTCAGTTGGTTAAGCAACTACCTTCGGCTCAGGTCATGATCCTGGAGATCCGGGATCGAGCCCGACATCAGGCTCCCTGCTCAGCGGGAAGCCTGCTTCTCCCTCTCTCACTCCCCCTGCTTGTGTCCCCTCTCTGGCTGTGTTTCTGTCTGTTAAATAAATAAAATCTTTAAAAAAAAAAAAAACTGAGCTATGCGGGCTTCAGACTTTTTATAACTTAGGGCCACCAGCTGTGGCCAAGGAAGACAAAGAAAAAAATATAAAAGGACCAGATCATTGAATTCCATTTATGTTATGGTAGAGATTTCTTTTCCATTCTGTACTCGAAAGAATCTATTTGAGACTTCTTTTCACAGTAGAATAACACAATCACATTTACATTATAGAAATATTATGCTAGAAATACAAGAAGAAGAAAGAGTACACTAATTGGACTTCATTTAGCACCCTAAATTACCTAGGTGCTATTTCCTTTAACTCTAGGAACAACCTTGTAAAGTAGGTAATTTTATTGTGTCCCCTTTTGACAGGTGAGGAAAGTTTAAAACCGTAAGTTTTAATTGTCTTTCCTCTGGTCCCACAGTAAGTCTCAAAGCCAATATGCAACCTAAGAAATATTTGACTCCAGAATTCATATTCTTTCACTAAACTGGCTAATTGGAGATGAGACTAAAGACATAAAGGCATTTTCAAAAATTCTTTTTTTTTTTTAAAGATTTTTTTATTTATTTGACAGAGAGAAACACAGCCAGAGAGGGAACACAAGCAGGGGGAGTGAGAGAGGGAGAAGCAGGCTTCCCGCCGAGCAGGGAGCCCGATGCGGGGCTCGATCCTGGGTCTCCAGGATCACGACCTGAGCTGAAGGCAGTCGCTTAACCAACTGAGCCACCCAGGTGCCCCCAAAAATTCTTCTAGTATCTCATGCAGGTAATGAAAATAAGGTATGTATTAGATGAGCAGTTATGAGGATGGAAAAATGGGGACCCATTTGGGAAATACTTTGAAGGTGTAATAGACAGAACATGTGAGAAGTAAAGAAAAGGGAAGAATCAAAGATGTCTTAGGTCTCCAGCTTGGGAGAAAAGAAAGATATTCTCAGAGGAGAATTATGTGTAGGGGGAAATAGTGAATTGGGTCTCAGTTTTTTTGAGCTTGAGATGCCTAGGTTTATCATTTTGAGATGTATACTAGGTGGTGGAAGATGAACACCTGAAAATGAGAAAGAAATCAAGGCAGAAATCTTACCACTGTGCTGTGCCAATCATTAGCAAATTCCTCCTGTATCCTCAGCTTCTCTGAATTTTCCCTTCACCTTCTTGCACTAATAAAATTACAGATCTTCTCTGTGAATCTTGATTCCCTTGAAAGCTCTAGCGTTGAGTTTGATTTTCCTCAAACTGGTAAAGCTTCTTAAAGTCTTTTCTCAGAACTGGCATGCTTTCCCTTATCTCTGAATTTCTTTAGCCAAAGTAAGTTACATGGCCAAGCCTAAAATATGCAAAACAATAATAAAATCCACCACAGTGGGTCACTCCTCTTCACTGATTCACTGTTTTGTCTCATGGAACCCTAAAATTCTCTCTCAAGTTGGTTATGTCATAATGTCGAGGGCATTTGAATAACCCTTGAAATTCAATCATTTCAATATTCTAGTCTCTCAGATCTTTAGACTACTCTTCTCCATTGAAGTTGGCTCTTTACCTTGTCACCCTCTAGAACTTATTACTACCTAACAATTTCAAACTCCCCACTCTCCAATGACCTCTTTCTTTATATATGCTTCCTCTCATCTCCCTCCATTATTCCTGCTCACTACTTTTAATACTCTGTGATAGGCAAAGTAATGACCTTCAAAGAAATCAGTGTTTTAATCCCTGCTTTGTTACATGGCAAGGAGAAATTAAAGTTTCAGATAGAATTGAGACTACTAAAGAGCTAACCTTAAAACATAGTAATTATTTTGTTTTATCTAGGTTGGCCCAGGGTAATCCCAAGAGTACTTAAATGGTGAAGAGGGTGGCAGAAAAGTCAGAGCCAAAGAGATGGCATCTTGAGAAAGGTACAAATAGACATTGTTGGCTTTAAAAATAAAAGAGGATATGAGCCAAGGGATAGGAGTTGTCTTTAGAAGCTAGATAGGTTGGAGGGGGGGGCGGGGAGAAGAATTCTTCTGTGCATCCTCCAGAAGGAAGCTCAACCTTGCCATCCCCCTGATTTTATCCCAATGTGACATATTTCAAACTTCTCACATTTAAGATTATAAAATAATAAATTTTTGCTGTTTTTAACGTTTAAGTTTGTGGTTATTTTGCTACAGCAGCAATAAGAAACTTTACCCCAACTCAAACAACATACCCCAACTCAAAAAATCCTTTAACCCCGGGAAAAAATCTTTGATCTTATTACATTTTCATGGACTCCAAATTTCTTCTCACTTCGCTTTATTCAATCAATTCACCAAATTAAATTCCATGGCCAATTGTTATAAGCATCCCCCTCTCTCGCTCTTTGATACTTAGCAAAACCCAATCACCACCTCTCAGCCTGCTCTTGGCCTGAGCTCATGTGACGGAATGGTGGCAGCAGCACATGGAGACCACAATCACTTGAAATTCACATATCTTCCGAATGTGTCTCTAATATGGTTCAGCTAAAATCTTATCGTTCTCTAGTCCATTTACTAATCCACTTTCCTGGATAACATGTCTAGACTACTCTGTCCTCAAATTCACATAAATCCCCCCCCCATTACCACAGGTCAATGACCTTGCTTCATTAAATGAAACAATCTAAAGATTATATCTGCATGCTTGCAGATATACACCCAACTCTCCACATCTGTGTCCTTTCATTTTTTTTCTGTTACTGTGGATGATTCATCTTTTCTTCTAGCTAAAGCCAAATCTTTTACTTGCATACTGGATAATACAACTCAAGGATATTAATCCAGAAGTTTTCATGTGTCTTTCTACTGGCCTATATTATTTCTCCTATCTTAAAAATTAAATATATCCCCTTGGTTCTTCTATCCCTCTCCACAGCTACCCCATTTCCTCCTTTCAGCTAAACTTTCTAAAAGAGTTTTTAATACTCATTGCCTTCTATTCCCTTTCTCTACACTTTGCATGCTGTCTTGAAGTAACTGTTAGCTTGTTCCTCAAACACTACAAAATAATAGTTTTTGCTAAGTCACCAATTACACCATATTCTAAAATCCAAAGGTAAGCCATCATTTGCTTGACCTATTAATAGCACTTTACCCCATAGATCATTCTGTCTTTCTTAAAATACTTCTATCAGTTGGTTTCCAAGTCATCATCCCTCTTGGTTTTCCTTATTTCAGTGATTTCTCCTTCTTCATCTCCTTTGCTGTATTCTTATCTTATTTCCAATCTTTTAAGCATGCAGAGGCTTAGGTCTCATATATTAAAATTCTTCTCTTTCTGCCCTCAGTTATTTAGTGATCTCATCCAAACTCATGGCTTGAGCTTCTAAGCTAAAAATCCCTAAATTGATGTCTCTACCCAGGAATTTGCCTCTGAATCCAGTCTGTTATGGTCAATATTTTCTATACAGCATCACCATTTGGATGTTTAATAGGCACCTCCAACAAAATGATTTTTGACTCTTCCTCTCTGTAACACACACACAAGCAGACACAGGCGCACATATACACATATGAACAACCTGGTCCTTTTAAACTCTTTACACCTTGTATCTCAATTGTAGCTCTACTCTTATAGTTTATCAGACAAAATATTCAGTTTTCAACAAAAATTTTGGACAAAACTCTAGATGACAATTTGACAGTTCTCTTTCTATAATATCCATATTCTATTGGTTCTACAGTCAAAATATTTTCAGAATCAGATTATTTCTCCCTTACCTCTACTGCAGCATTCCTTGTCAGAGCTTGGTTGACTATGACCATAACCTCCTAAGTGGCCTCCACTCAGCTACCACTAGCTGGCTTCCATCCTAGCTGGTGAAAAATCAAAACTGAGTCTGGCCCATTTGAGTCTTTATATAAAACATTATGAACTACCCAGGATAGCCACCACAATACTAAAGGAGAAGAATAAAGTTGGAGGACTGATGATACCTGATTTTGAGACTTACTATAAAGCTACAGTAATTAAGACAGTGGTATTGGCTAAAAAAATGATGGACAAGTAGATCAATGGAACATAATAGAGAACTGAGAAATATACCTTCATAAATGTAGGCAGTTGAGTTTTAACAAAAGAGCAGAGCAGAGACAATAAAGCAAAGATAGTTTCTTCAACAAATGATGCTGGAGTAATTGGATGCCCACCATTCATTGGATTAATCTAGACACAGACCATACACCCTCTATCACCTAATTCAAAATGTATCACATATCTAAATGTAGAACTCAAAATCATAAAACTCCTACAAGATAACATAGGAGAAAGCTTCGATGACCTTAGGTATGGTGATGCCTTTTTAGGTATAACAAAGACATGATCCATAAAAGAAATAATTGATATACTGGACTTCATTAAAATTAAAAACTTCTTCTCTGTGAAGGACAACATCAAGAGAATGAGAAGACAAGCCACAGACTGCAGAAAATATCTGCAAAAGACACATCTGACAAAATATATAAAAAATTCTTAAAACTTAACATAAGAAAACAACAATTAGATTAAAAATGAACCACAGACCTTAAGAGACACCTCATCAAAGAAGACCTACCGATGACAAATAAGCATATAAGCAAATACATAAGTAGCACAAGCTATTTCATACCATATGTCATCAGGGACATGCAAATTAAAACAACAGTAAAATACCACTACACATGCATTAAAATAGCCAAAATCTAGAGCACTGACAACACCAAATGCTGACAAGGATGTGGAATCACACGAGCTCTCACATATCGCTGGCAGGTATGCAGAATTGAAAGCTATTTGGAAGATAGTTCAGTGGTTTCTTATAAAACCCAACATACTCTTACCATATGATCCAGCAATTGCATTCCTTTTTATATTTCAAAGGAATTGGAAGTTTATGTCCACACAAAACTTACACATGCATGTTTATAGCAGTTTATACATTCAGAATATGTACAGTTGTACTTGAAAACAGCCAAAATATCCTTTAGTACATAAATGGACAAATAAACTAATATAGCCACAAAATGAAATATTATTCAGTGCCCAAAAGAAATGAACTATCAAACCATTAAAAAAAAAACAGGGAAACCTTAAATGAATATTGCTAACTAAAATAAATCAATCTGAAATTGATACATATGATATGATTTCAACTCTATGACATTGTGAAAAAGGCAGAAGTATGGAAACTGTAAAAAGACCAGTGGTCTCCAGGAGTTGGGGGGAGGGAAGAGATGAATAGGCAGCACACTGAGGGTTTAGCGGGCAGTGAAACCACTCTGTATAATACTACAAGGGTGAATACATGTCATATATTTTTTTCAAACCATAGTATGTACAAAACCAAAAATCAACCCCAATACTGACTATGGACTTTAGATGATAATGATCTGTCCCTGTATGCTCATATTTGGTAAAAATAAATAAATAAATAAATAAATAAACAAACAAACAAATAAATAATTTAATAAAAGAAAAAAAAAATGTACCACTCTAGTGAGTAAGGTTGAATAATGGGGAAGGCTATGTATGTGTGTGCAGGTGGTACATGGGAAATTTCTGAACACTCTTCTCAAGTTTGTCATAAGCCTAAAAATGCTCTAAACATATAAAATCCTTAAAAAAAAAAAACTATAAACCTTCCCCCTCCTGTAGTTAATACAGCCCCATAACAGGGCATCGGGCATAATAAGAACTTTTTACTCTCTACCTTCTGGATAATTGATACCTCTCCCCACTCCCACTTCACCAGAACTCGCTTTTTTCTTTCTTTCTTGACTTCATTTTTCTCCACTACATACTATATATTTCCCTTGTTTGTTTTGGTTATTGTCCCCTCTTCTCCCTCTAGAATGTGAATTCCATGAGGATAGAAATCTTTGTCTGTCTTATTTACTATTGTATCTCTAGTGTCTGGAAAAGTGCCTAATACACAGCAGGTGCTTAATTACATTTCCTAAACTAATATATTTTGAATAAGAAAACCTTACATAGTTGAGACATAATGAATGCAATCACACAGAAAGAATGTTTAGAATGAGAAAACATGGAGCAGTGAAGAAGGACACTAAGAATGAATGATTAAAACATCTGACTTAATTCCAGCTTCCCCAATAAATAATAAATCCATTGCTTCATGTGATAGCATAAATCATACTGATGATTCTTGAAGTTGTCAAATTACTTCTAAAAAGCATAACGCAGGGGCGCCTAGTTGGCTCAGTCAATTAAGTGTCTGCCTTCAGCTCAGGTCATGATCTCAGGGTCCTGGCATCGAGTGCCAAGTCTGACTCCCTGCACAACAGAGAGTCTGCTTCTCCCTTTGCCCCTTCTCCCCACTTGTGTTCTTTCTCCCAAATAAATAAATAAAATATGTTTTTAAAAAACCATTATACAAGGACTGTGTAGTGTGACTGTGTGTGTGTGTGTGTGTGTGTGTGTGTGTGTGTGTGTGACAGAGTGAGAGAGAGAGAGAGAGAGAGAGAGAGAGAGAGCGAGCAAGCTTGGGAGATAGGAGAGGGAAAGAGGTGACTAATAGCTTTAGCCTTAACTTCAAAGATCAGAAATTTAGAATTCACCCCAATTAACGGACCAGCATTTATGTTTGGAAAACCTCAGGCTGGAATAACTAAACCAAATGTACAATTTCATTCTTGTTTAGTTTTTCTCTGATTACTGTGAGTTTCTCACAAAGTACCAAATCAGAAGTTGTTGAAATACACATTGATAGCTAAAAAAATAAGGTAATTAGCACTCACATTTGAAAAGCAAAGAATAACCTTATGCAGTATCAATTTTCTAATAAGCATCTAAATTTTGAACCATGTTGACTTTACCAAAGCTTCTTTCCTTTTCATCAGTGAATCCTCCTGATACTTCAATTTTTTCAGTTTAATCAATTTCACAGAAAATTTCAGTAAATTAACTTTTTAAAAAGTAACTGCTTTCTGTGCTTTTTAATTTTTGCCCTCACAGGAAGTATCCCGTTTGTTTGAATACATTTACAAATAGAATATATCCACAACACTGGAACTTTGTAAAATGAAAGGCAAAATCAACCAGCTGCACAATTATAGGCATAATCTATCGGACCAGTTTCTTTCTATGGAAACAGTAGTGAATTCTCTGTTCTATTCCTGACAGTTTTCAGGTTTATATTATTGTTCATTGCTGTATTACTTGCCAAAATGAATAGCATGAATAGTATAACTCTATCCTGTGACATTGGAATCCAACTGAAAAAATACCAGTTGCCATGAACAGCATGCCCTGGCTCTCCACTCAGATGTTAACAGACTGTTCGAGCCAGGTCTTTGCCTTGCCCTTTCCATTTGCCTAACATTTGTCCTGTTCTACTAGCCAACTCGTATAAAATTAATTGCTTAGAAATGGCCTAACGATGTTTAGATTATATAGCAAGCAACCTGGTAAATTCTTTCCCATTTAAAATTGTTTACTGAGCAAACATACCATAAAAGACTTTTGGAGAACAAATAGCAAAATCTGACAGCAGGCCAAGTGTTGGATGACATGAGGGAATCTTTATATTCAGATGTGATGTTACCTTAGGTGTAGGAGTGCTATTTTTGCAAAGATGTATATTGGAAGTACTTAGAGATGAAATGTAATGATGTATGTAATTTATTTCACAATAGCTCAGCAAATAAAGAATGAAGTTATAAAGTGAAAAATAAAGCTATCAATTCCCAAAACATAATTGATGATTTTCATTAGCTCTCCTCTTGGCATATATTCTTTTAGCTATAAAGTAAGTATTACTATGTAACAGTTATTGAGGGCTGATTATGTGCCTGGCACTCTGATAAGAACTTCATATGCATGATCTCATTTAAATACCCATGATCTCATTTAAATACCCAACCAACTTATTTGTTAAATAAAACTATTCCTGTTTTTAAAATGGGAGCAGTTCCTCTGAGAGATTAAATAATTGTCCTAGATTGTAATTTTGAAGTTTTCCTCCAACACGTACACACACACACACACACACACACACACCCCAAGAACATATATATTTCCCTAAAAGCATTCATTCAATATGATTTTTGTTTTATATATGTGTATATGAAATATATACATACATATATACACATAAATATGAAATATACATATACACGTATAAAGATACATATACATAATATACATATGCACATACATATATATATGTATATGTATGTATATAGATCCCTCACTACTGTCTAAGTATCTGAGACACAGTGTCATTTACATTTACCTGAGAGAGACCCTAAGGACGTTTGAGCTTGCAAACCCAGACTGGAGCAGCAGTTTTCACATTTTTCATTGCAGAGCTATGAGTTCTTTGGAAAATATTTAGTTTCACCTTGGTCAAAGGAGATTCTCATGGGGTAGACTCTTCTTTTAATACATTTTATTTATCCAGCAGCATGTAAAATCCCATTTGATAAAAGTAGCCTACTACTTAAAGAAGTGTTTGGAAATACATATCTAGACGAATGGATGGATAATATCATCTTTATGCAGTCCTTTATGACTATTATTTATCTCAGCCAAGCTTTTGAATCCTACTGAAAGACAGTCAGGTCAATTATACTCTTGGAAAGGACCTTGAGTTCAGTTGCTTTACTGTGGGAGTTACTGTTGAGTTGTGCGCTTCAGTAGGCAACTGCACTGGGAGGGAGCAGACCTCCTCTTGTAAAACTAAAGACTCCTGAAAAGGGCATGAGCTTAACTAGAGGGACTCTTCTCCTCTTCTCCAAGGTGCTCCAGGGAATACCCACGGGAAAGACGGAGATTTCATGAGACAGCAATTCTGGGCTCAGACAGCAACAACTGGACAAGCAAGCTTCCACAATTCACAGAGCATGACTGAATAATTTTAGCTCAGAACATGTTTATTGGGTACTACCCATTGTTCCTTAAACCATATAAAAATGTCCAAAAAGCACACAGAGCACAAGATGAGCTTATGTGTGTGTTTGTGTGTGTGTGTATGTGTATATATATATAATATATAAATATTAAGTAAGCCAAATGTTTTGCTATTTTACTTCATTTTAAAATATTTGTTTGCAGTTCTTTTCTTCTGTCAGGAAATAGTGGTTGGGACTATTTTCTATTAAAGCCACTATTATAAGTGATGAATCACTAAATTCTACTTCTGAAACCAATATTACATAAACTGTTAACTAGCTAGAACTTAAATAAAAATTTGAAAAGAAATTACAAAAATAAAAAACAAAAAAATGCATACTTTTAGTAACCGCACACACAAAAAAAAACCCTCACTGTCAGATCTTGGTAATAATACAACTTAATTTCTATATATAAGATAAGATATGCTTGGGCACCTGGGTGGCTCAGTCGGTTAAAGCCTCTGCCTTCTACTCAGGTCATGATCTCAGGGTCATGGGATCAAGGACTGCATGGGGCTTTCTGCTCAGTGGGGAGCCTGATTTCCCCCTCTTTCTCTGCCTGCCTCTCTGCCTACCTGTGATCTCTCTCTGTGTCAAATAAATGAATAAAATCTTTTTTAAAAAAGATAAGATATGCTTATCCTTGATAAAGAAGCTTATCATACAATTGTCTGTAGCAGAGGATACAAACTATTTTTGGACTATATTAAGATGGGGGAAAAAAGAATGACCAGAACATGTCTCTATTTCCTTCCTCTGGAAGGCATTGTCTGATGCATCAATAACCCAATTCCTACTGACTTTGATTTTCTTGGCAATATTACAGTATAAATCTTTATACATTGTTAGTCATTTGATGTTAATCAGTGCAGAGTAATCCTTAATAATCTTTGTCCACAAATTTAAGACTGAGAAAACATTAGTGAAAGCCACAGTCTTAGTTTACTATGGAAATGTTTGGTGACAAAGAAATACACAGTTTGATAGTGATTAGGCCTAGAATAGCAGTGCATAAATACAGCTTAAAGTTCTTGTAGAATATTGGCTGGAGATATTTGTGTTTGTATTAAGCAAGAAACTAGCACACATTTCTGATTCAAAATCTTAATGGATTCATCATTCTGGTGAAATAAAGAGGTGCCTTTTAAAAACTGTGATTTACTATGTTCAGATTTATAGCAAAAAAAAAATGAAAAATCTTCATAGTCATAAAAGAACCACCTTTCCCCCCAGTCTAATATACTCCTTAGCCCTACCTTAACTATTTCAGTTAAATTACTATGTAGCAACCAATCAGATACTAGCTAAGAATCTGCTGATTGGTATTGGTATTTTATAATGAGAAAATTAAATCTCCCTTGTGTGAATTTGTATCTGATCTTCAATGCTTCACTTACCAAGTTCAAATATGGATGGCATGTCTCCTTTTCTCTCTCTCCTCCTTCCTAGATATATCCACCAGGTTGAGATCTCCCACAGAATTATTTGTAGCCAAGTTATTAAGTAAACATATACACTTTGACATTTAAACAGACTCTGAGTGAACACTTACAATTTTCATTTTCCTCATTAACTCACTAATCTGGTTAGAGGTTCTTCCACTGCCTAATCTTTGTCAAGGGCAGATACTTACCAGAAATGTCTAGTTTCCTGAGAGGTTGAACAGATAAAATAAGCATAAGTTAGTGACCCTCTGTGGTAGGGAAAGGAGAAACTCCCTCAGCTGTTCTCAAATGCAGCAAATTTCAAAGATAACTTGAAAACACCTTGTGCCTTAGCATTTTCTCTGCTCTGTCCATGTCTTGCTCTATTCGAATATGTATATGGAGAGACCCAATATTGTGGGGGGAAATGTGCTTATTAAAATTATGCTTAAAACCACTCTACTGGGTGCCTGGGTGGCTCAGAGGGTTAAGCCTCTGCCTTCGGCTCAGGTCATGATCTCAGGGTCCTGGGATGGAGCCCCGCACCAGGCTCTCTGTTCAGTGGGAGCCTGCTTCCTCCTCTCTCTCTGCCTGCCTCTCTGCCCATTTGCGATCGCTCTCTGTCAAATAAATAAATAAAATATTTACCCACTCTACCTCCTTCATCTGTTCCTATCTCAAATAACTCCACATAAGTATGAAAACAATAGAAAAATACTCCTGCAAAGTATTTAGCATAGTAGGGATTCAGTAAGTATGTGTCAAATTTAGTTGTTAAATAAATTAATGGGAAAACTCCATTAATCCGACTTTCCACATTCTAGTGAATACATGCTCGCCTTATACTTTTCCACTGTCTTTATTTTTCATTAAACTTTCCAGAATAGAATTATAAGGAAAATGGGGAAAATTCACATCATTTAATTTCACAGCACCCAAAACATTGTATGAAAGGCAAAAGGTAAACATAAGAAAAAAGGAATAAACTTCTTGATTGAGATGTTTATGAAAAAAGAACACTGAAACAGATTATATAAGGTATTAGAATGTCCTACACCTAGTTTGTGGTCAATTTTGTGTTTGTTAGTGTTTTCTTTCATGTTGCGTTTGTTCTCAAGTTTTTCCTGGTTGGCTCTGTGCAGGACATGATTGGAAGTCAGTGTGTCGTCCATATAAGCATATAAGTAAAACAAAAACATAATAAGTGTAATTTGTTAAAGATGACTGAGTTGATTAGCAAGAAAACGATTAATAGATTCCACCCAAATGTTTTCACAACTAATTTGGTGCTTTTTAACTTTTTATTAATGCCATCTTTTTTTTCTGCATGGATAACAGCAATTTTCATATTGTCTTCAAAGGGAATACTTAATGAAATGAAATATGTTCTGGTGGAGTTAACCCATGACTCTAAAGAAGTAATTTATGATTCATTTCAAAATTCTTAGCAATACGTAGTTCACTGCATTCTTTTGGTTATAAACAAAGATAAATAATCTTCTATTAAACTAACTTAGGTATACAAATGAGTGGATCAACTCATACAACTCAAAAAATCTAATTACCAGTTTCAGGTACAACTGGATCCAACCACCCAAAGCCATTGTCTTTAAAGCTCCTATGGGACAGGGTTAGTAATCCTGGCAGTCTGAAAAGATAGCTCCCTCTGGGTTCTTGTGCTCATCCCTGAATTATTTACTGCTGGTAGGAGATGGGTTCTCAGACTTCCAAGCCTGGCTCATGTGCACATCTCTGTCCCTGGGGGGAAGGATTTTCCCACCAAACTATATGGAACACCACAGTAAAGAGAGGTTCCATTATCAAAAGAATGAGGAGATATGCTGAATGTGCACACACATAAAGATGCTCATCAAGAATCTCTTTTCAAGTTGTTATTTGTTTGTTTTCAATGTGGCTCTTGAACCCTCAGGCTAAACTACCAAGCTTGTATGAATTTGAATAAGAATCCACTCACCCCTGTTGGGCAGTCTCAACATTGCTGTCTGCTGACAGGAAAACTACAGGTGTGGGTGCTTCTGATTTTCAACGACATCAGTGGCCCTCTAGAAATTCATGTACACAGGCTGTGATTTCATACAGCAGCACTATTGGCTCTTTCATATTTTTTAATTTCTAAAATGTATCTAATTGGGGTGCCTGGGTAGCTCAGTCGTTAAGCGTCTGCCTTCAGCTCAGGTCGTGATCCCGGAGTCCCAGGATCGAGCCCCACATCGGGCTCCCTGCTTGGCAGGAAGCCTGTTTCTCCCTCTCCCACTCCTCCTGCTTATGTTCCCTTTCTAGCTGTGTTTCTCTGCCAAATAAATAAAATCTTTAAAAATAAATAAATAATAAAATAAAATGTGTCTAGTTATGAAATATTAGAAAGTCAACCAAACACTGAATCAGCCCAGCCTTACCAAATTTTGGGGAAAAATAATCAGTTCTCTTTAAGATAAACAACGCACGTTTTATAGGTTTCTTTTAATGTCATAAATATAATTATGTATAAGCTAATTATATATATATATATGTATATATATATACTTAGTAATGATAGCCTGATGTACCAAGAAATAAGTATTTGCCTGCAGTGAGTTTCCAATAATCAACCACAATGAAAAGAGATTACACCAGGTAATTTTAACATATTTATAGCACTATGTTGATAACTGTAACATTGTTTTAAAGGGACGATATGGAGATATGAATTTACATGAGTTAAAATCATATGTATTCTGGGGTGCCTGGGTGGCTCAGTTGATTAGGTGACTGCCTTCGGCTCAGGTCATGATCCCGGAGACCCAGGATCGAGCCCCTCATGGGGCTCCCTGCTCGGTGGGAAGCCTGCTTCTCCCTCTCTCACTCCCCCTGCTTGTGTTCCCTCTCTAGCTGTGTTTCTCTCTGTCAAATAAATAAATAAAAATATTTTTAAAAAATTTTTAAAAATCATATATATTCTTTGGTGTGGACAATTCCTTAGAAACAGCATAAATGACTCTTCTATCTCTTCAGAAAAACAAACATATTTGTTTCTCCATTGGATGTCAGTATTCTACACTAAAATATCACTGGCACCCTTTACATTATTAAAAAAGAACTAGATATTTTACTGAGACTCAAAAATCAAACTAAGTCATTTTACCTGCAATCCAACTAATGATCTCACTGTTTTTGCCTGGGGCAATGCCTTTGAGGTGCTTCTCTTTCAGCAGCTCCAGAATCCTGTTGGTTCAAAAATGAATGTGTTCGAAAAACAACTGGAAAATGTCACCACCACTTTGAACAACCTTCACAACCGCTTAGAGGAGGTCAGTACTCTGTTCTGTCTAGGTTGGTGCACAAGTGAGGATGATTAATTTTTTAAAAGGATAATAATTCAATTTTAAAAGATACACAGTTACTCACCTTGAGTGCAATAGCCTATTTGTTCATTTTGGAGGTGGTTGGCAGGAAGCTACACAATGATTTCTGAAACTGCAAACGGAGGTATATAGCATATCATAATATATTTATTAAGGACTAATGCAAACCACATTGAGTTATAGGAAGGAAAATGTATTCCCCAGTGCTTAGAATTTACTGAACATGAAAAACTCAAATGAGATTGTTTAGCGAGAAGGAGGAGGACTTTTCCATCCCTACACTCCAAACAAATAAATCACTACTTATATCCTGAGAATGTTTTCAAATAGACTATGTTTAATGATATGAGTAGTATTAATAACTGAGTTTATATTCACATGGCTTTTCTGCTTTACTTTTCAAATGTATGCCTCGGACTAGGCCTGCAAATACCAGATTTGTTTTCAGGACCTAGTATGAGGGTATCAAGGTCAGCTACCCTTGAATTGTTCTTTTGTGTTTAAGACAGCAGCAGAGGGGCTAAACTGAATGGCGAGCTTGTATCCATCCACAAACAGTACAGAATAATTCCGTGCAATGGCATAAGTGCATCTTTGAAAGCAGCCCTATTTCATTCCAGGAATAAGGGTCAGTGGGCTACATAGATAAAAGAAGGCTTTCTTTCCACGACTCACCATCTGTTCATGCCATTTTGTTGAAACTTTTCTTTGTTCCTGAGTCAGTATCTTGTGGCTAATTGATCAAACATTAAGTGACTCACAAATATGTAGCTATGTAGCTTTTCTGGGAAAAAGGCTGCATCAAGGGAATGAACCGAGGTTTTCAGAGGTTCCCACATGATACATCTGAGATCAGACATATTTAGGAGACATTTAAACAAAACTGCATTGAAATGAGCAAAGAAACAAAATGTGAAAGACAGATAACTAGTCTTGAGAGTGCAAAAGCAGAGTGGGCAGGGGCAGAGGGAGAGGGAGAGACAGAATCTTAAGCAGGCTCCACGCCCAGGGCAGAGCCCAATGCAGGACTGGATCTCACCTCCCCGAGATCATGACCTGAGCCACAATCAAGACTTGGAGACATAACCAACTGAACCACCCAGGAGCCCCAACAGACACCTACTCATGAGTCAGGAGTTTTAAGTGTTTATTAGCTTATCAGGAGATAAAAACATATTAAAAATTATAGCTAGATACTCATCAATGTCAGTGATGGACAAAGCATGTCAGAGAATGAAACCTGAGTAAGAAGAAAAAGAAACCCTTTACAAGACACAAATATTGGTCCTGATAAACTTGAAAACTTCCACATGACAAAGAAACCACAACCAAATCAGAGTAAAGAAAGCATATAGTGAAGAGAGCTGGAAAAACTGTTTATCAACTGAGGAGAAAATTAGTTCAGGCAAATACTTCATTTCATATACTAGAGTTAATTTATATTGAATAAAAATTAAAATATTCAAAATAAGACAATATACGACTAAAAGAAACTAGAGCTAAAAATTTATCAACACTCCGGAGGATACACAATTCACTTTATAAGTCTGAAAACAGGGGAAGAACTTATAAAGGGAATGATAGATTAGGAAAAAAATTAAGGTATTATGTACAAACATTAAAGAAAAATAATATAATAGGGGCACCTGGGTGGCTCAGTGGGTTAAGCCTCTGCCTTCAGCTCTGGTCATGATCTCGGGGTCCTGGGATCGAGGCCCCACATCAGGCTCTCTGCTTGGTGGGGAACCTGGTTCCCCTTCTGTCTCTGCTTGCCTCTCTGCCTACCTGCAATCTATCTCTCTGTTAAATAAATAAATAAAATCTTTTTTAAAAAGACAAATAATATAGTAGTAGATATTGATTCAACTTTATGGAAATCTTGAAGAAAAAATTAAAACAGACAGATGAGAAAGTACATAAAAATATCTTTAGTGAAGAAATGCAAATTAAAATCAAACACTTTTAAAATGAGACACTTTTTACTTAGCAGACTAGCAAAAGAAGAAAATATAAGCTTAATTCCTAATAATGATACATAGTATTCCAAAAAAAGGTAGTAGTGATATTGTAAACCATTGAAGGCTTTTAGAAAGTAGCATAACAATGCCTATCAAAAGCTGTAAACTAATCCTATCCATTGATCAGTTGAATTTCAATTCAAGGACTCTATCTTAATAAAATAATGTAAATGTTCCAAAAGCAGCAAAAATAAAAATATTCCCAAAAGTATATTTCTTAACAGCAAACAATGGGAAATACACAACAAAATGAATTTATATATTTATATAAATGTAAATATACAATGATTAAGTAAGCTATGACATATATACTCTGATAGACTATCTCACAAAGCTATAATTGATAAATGTAATCCTTAGTAGTGTGGGGAAAATGTGTACTTTACAAACCCAAGTGGAAAAAAACCATGATTACACTGATTAAAATAAAACAAAGCAGTAATACTTTAACGAAGACAAGAAAGAATTCCTTAAAACAAGGGCATTTACATTTGTAGAGTTATGCACTATTTTTTGTTGTTGTTCTGTCTTTATTTTTCTAACTTTGTTAGTTCTCTGTCTCTCAACCTTTCTTAAGTTCCATTTCTTTACTTGCGAAATTGCGTTGTGGAAATAGCATAACCCGAGCAGAGTGGGGCGCGTATTAATACAGGATTAAGGCTGTCGAATCTGACTCCCACAGCTGAAGATGCCAGTTGCAGCTTTAACATCTGCATTCTGGGGATGAGAAGACAAAAACTTGCCCGCTCTTCTGGAAAAGAGAAGGGCCCAAGTATCACATATTACAGCAAATCAGAGAAAAAGCAAATACTACAGAAGATACTCAAAAGCAAAAGCAAAGGCTCTGCTTTCCTCAGCCGTGATGTTCACAGCGGTTGGCATTAACTGTACCTTCAGAGGAGCGGGTGAAATTCCTGACCGCCGGGCTATAGACTCTTCTTCCCATTCACCGTAACATCAAGATAAACATGAATGAGAACAGCATTATTATAGAGTCACTTTGTGTTTGCTCTATTTTTTGTAAAGTAAGTCATTACTGTGACACACATTGCAATGATCATAGCCTCAATGTCTTTTAATTCTGTCTTTGAGTAAAGCTCTCATTTTTATTTCCTGCAAGAACACAGACTAAAATTGCTTGAAAATCTTTGAAAGGCTTAGAAATAGGGGATAAAATGTGCCTTTTTAATAGGCATTCTAAATTTTTTGACGTTGGGGTTTCTTGTCATTATAAATTCCAATAGGATCTTACATGATTGCATTCAGTTTGAAATCTGTCAATGCCAATTTTCTCAGCTGGACTGTATGCTCCATGAAGCTTGGAATCTGCTGTTTTCCACTGTATTCCTAAATGCAATGTACTTGGCACTTGGGAGGTACTCAGTGTATATTTTTAAATGAATTAATAAAAATAACAACTGTCCTTAAATTTTTGATTTTATATTTCAAATATTTCATTGTTTATGCTTAATGCAATGGAGCTTATCTAATGTAAAGAAAATGCGCATATCCCCTGAGAAACTATGGTAGTTTACATTATTATGTATTCCCTCATTACTTTCCGGTCAGTTCGCAGGGTTAAATCAACATGGCTTAGTTCAGATTAAACATTTAATTTAATCAATATAGACACATTGATGTAGGTAAATGAGGCTATGAAAATTGAGTTTGGATCTAAATGCCTAAAGTAATTAAATTAACTGGATAATTAACAAAATTCCAATTCCACTTGCAATATGTGGACATGGCCTTTAAAAGTATAGTTGAGATTTTTCCCCCCTTAACTCTTTGGAAGAATTTTGTTCCAAAGAGTCAATAATGCAGATAGATAGTCACAAAAATCAAAGACACTTGAGACTGGAAAAGCTTGGAGCTTGTCAAATGTATTTTATTAGTTTATCAGTATTTCACTCTAAAAATAAGGTTCTGAATCTTAAAGATATTATATAATTTAACCCAATTTTTGTTAATAGATACTCATCTGAACATGGGTTCTGTCTAGAGCACAGTGTTTCTGCTATTGAAACATGCAGATTCAAGCTCAAGTGAGTTCATTGGTTAAAAATACAGGTATTTTGTCCCTCACAGCCTACTAAAAATCAAAGACTTCATAATTTGGTAAGTTACCTTGCTTAAATAATTTATAAAATAGAATCTGGATCGCCAAAATTTGCAGCCACTAATCAATAATAAGTGCATATTTACTCCATAATCCCCAAAACATACTGGCAATAAAATACAATGAATAATGGTAAATTACAGAACACAGAAAATATATTCACGGGCCCTCCTATTGACTTCCATCTAAATTCTGTTAGAACTTTACATACTGGGTTTCACCTCATTAGAAGAAATAAAAGTGGTGCATCTGCTCAGAATCACAGCATATCCACATAAGCTAAATATATTTAGAAAGAAACAATTTATAACACAAGCTGCTGAACTAATCATTCTTAAATTTATTCTCTGCACAAATTTCTCACAATAAAATATGAAAATGTTTAGTAAAAGCTGATTTTTTTTGGCCTTCCCTTTTATTCTTAACCACTTTTAAGGTATTGTTTTCTGAAAAAGAGAAGTTTACTAAGTTTTTCCATTTTGTTCCAGTTTCCAATTTATTTCAGCATCTCTCAAGATTATACACGAAATAGGCATCTTAAAGCTTTGAAAAAAGTGAATACATAAATCTGTATTTGACCACTAGATGTCACCAAAGATTTGTTCATAATATCAGTGACTCTGCATTTAGTCCTAAGACCCACCCGTCTGGCTCCTGTCAGAAAAATGATATGCTCTATTTCTCATGCATTACTGACATGTATATTATGTATATAATATTGTATTATATGCATACATCTAATAATAATGTATGTGTAGAATATTTATGATATAATAATATACGTGAATATAATTTCCCTCCAGTTTTCATTAGAAAATGAGCACAGGTTGGTTCTTTCACCGGTGATATACCCAACTAATTGGGAAATTTCAACTCTAATTCACCATCCAAACTGTGCATATCACTATGAACATTATTATGACCAAGATGAAGAATTTGGCAATTTTACAATGTTTAATTGCCTTAAATAATTTGAATATATACTCTTCATTCATTGAATTTATTTCTACAAGAAATAATAATGAAATTATTTGCTTCATAAGTTTTTATAGTAGAATTCCTTTAAAGAGAAAACTTTGATACCACATGTATAATTTTATTTGAAAACCCAATCTAATCCTCTTTTTTTGTTGTTTTAGGTGAGTACAGTGAGGTATACTGGATTAGCAGACGTTTAAACCTAAAGACCTCAAGAAGGAAAAATTGATAATAAAATAATTTAAATAATGAATAAGTAATTTTTTTTTTTTAAAGAATTTTATTTTATTTGTTTTTTTTTTTTAAATTTTATTTATTTGACAGAGAGAAACACAGAGAGAGAGGGAACACAAGCAGGGGGAGTGAGAGAGGGAGAAGCAGGCTTCCCGCCGAGCAGGGAGCCCGATGTGGGGCTCGATCCCGGGTCTCCAGGATCATGACCTGAGCCGAAGGCAGTCGCTTAACCAACTGAGCCACCCAGGCGCCCCTGAATAAGTAATTTTAAAAATAGACTTTCTCTTTATAATGTGTTACCAGGAAACACTTTGGGTATTATATATTTTCCCTGGATGTACTTTGTTGCATCTTTTTTTTGAAGACATAATGTGATGCATTTGATCCTATTTTGACTAATCATTTATTTTTATCTTTCTTTAACCCCTCACTAATTATAATTTGCTTTCTAGGATGTAGATAATGGTTTTTTTGCAGCTTTCCCAGCTTAAAGAGAATCTCCATATTTTGGAGAGAGTATCAAATATAACCAGGATGGACATTTAAGTTCATATTCATCACCAACTCAGTCCTTCCAAGAAAAAGAAAAGAAATTTTATACTCAAAGATTGCCATATGTCATGTCTAGTCAAAATTATGATGTTTCTGGTATGTTGATCATGGGTTATACTGATAATTTTGCTGTAGTATGATATTCAGGAAAAGGTGGGCTTGGCATATGTTTAATTCATTACCTATCTTCCAGCACATTTCCTGACACATTTTAGGTACTCTGTATGTATTTGTTAGAAGAATGAACAAATGCATAAATGATACATGAGACTAATCGTGAGACGAGAGATGATAAATTTTCCCTACCAATCCCTGCTTCTGTAAATAATCTAAATGCCATATGTAATATTAATGACAGTAACATATTGGTAAAGTATTTTAACATGGGTAATATTTTATTTCTGCAAGTCACGTTTGCAAGTAGACAGTGATTAGTATCAACAATTCATGAATGAAGAAAATGAGCAGTGTGAGATGAATTAATTGATTAATTGAGTCACTGTATTTCACAAACCTTTCTTTGAAACTTTAGTGTGGATAGTCCACATTGCTTGCAACCTGATAATTTTGGTATTTAAGTCCATGTTGACCAGGAGCAAGATTTGGAAGGAATTGTTATGCCTTGAAGTTTCATCTATAGTTAAAGAAAAGATATTTATGAGACACAGCACTACCAACAGAGAGAACATTTAGATTGTCTTTGGTTGTTCTCAACCTTTATTGGAAATACCACCTCTTAAGCCTTCACTCATTCAACAATATTTATTTAACAAGTATCATGTACCAGGGGGCCCAGCACCGAAGATCTCTGCTCTCACAAAGGTAGCATTCTAACTGAAAGAAATAAACATAAACCATGAAGAAAAATCAGCATAAATAATATAGGATTTAGATAATGATAAGTCTTGTGAAGAAATTAAGAAAGAGTGATGAGATAATAAATGACTGGAGGGGGGCGTGTGGGCACCCCCGTGCGTGTGGGCGTCCCTGAGCGTGTGGGCGTCCCTGAGCGTGTGGGCATCCCCGAGCGTGTGGGTGCCCTTGTGCGTGTGAAGATGTGGTCCATATATACAATGGAATACTACGCCTCCATCAGAAAGGATGAATATCCAATTTTTGTAGCAACATGGACTTGACTGGAGGAGATTATGCTGAGTGAATAAGCCAGGAAGAGAAGGTCAAGTATCACATGGTTTCACTTACTTGCGGTGCATGAGGGGTAACCTGGAGAACAGTGGGAGAAGGAAAGGAAATGGGAACTAGGGTAATCCAGGGAGGGAGACGAAACAACAGAGACTTTGGACACAGAAACAAACTGAGCGACTTGGAGGGAGGGGGTTGGAGGGATGGGAGCACCGGGTGGTGGGTACTGGGGACACCTAGAGCGTGGAGCACTGGGTGTTGGGAATGGGGAATGAATCTTGGAACAATGGAAAAAAAAATTTAGTAACAATAAAAAAAAATAATAAATAAATAAATAAATAAATAAATAAATAAATAAATAAATAAATGACTGGAGGGGTGCCTAGGTGGCTTAGTCAGTTAAGCATCTGCCTTGGGCTCAGGTCCTGATTCCAGGATCCTGGGATCTAGCCCCCATGGGGCTCCCTACTCATCATGGAGTCTGCTTCTCCTTCTCCCTCTGCTGCTCCCCCTGCTCTATCTCTCTCGAGTAGATACATAAAATCTTTTTTTTTTTAAGATTTTATTTATTTATTTGACACAAAGAGAGATCACAAGTAGGCAGAGAGGCAGGCAGAGAGAGAGGAGGAAGCAGGCTCCCTGCCGAGCAGAGAGCCCGACGCGGGCCTCGATCCCAGGACCCTGAGGTCATGACCTGAACCGAAGGCAGAGGTTTTAACCCACTGAGCCACCCAGGCACCTGAGTAAATACATAAAATCTTAAACAAACAAAATAAAGATGAATGACTGGAGCAGAGCAGTTTAAATTGAATGATGGGGAAAATCTCTCTGAGCAAAAGGCACTTGGAAAGAGGTCTTGAATGAGACCAAGGGTCATCCACAAGAAGATCTGAAGGAGGTAAATTCCAACAGGGGGTATAGCAGTGCAAAGAACTTAGGGGAGAAATGAGTTTAGCATATGAGAGGAACAGAAAAAGTCCTGAAGGCTGAGGCTCAAGTGAGCTAAGTGGAAAGTGTGGTCCAGTTATTTGAAAGCACAGGTAATAACGAGACCACGTGGGCCCAGGTGGGCCATAGTCAGATGTTTGGGAAGCCAGAGGGTTTTAACAGGAGAGTGAAAGGCAAAGATATATGAGGAAGACTCTAGCTGTTGAGTAGAAACTTGATATCAGAAAGCCAAGAATGGGAGGCAAGAGCTCTTTCAGGAAAACTACACATCAGAGTGGTGAAAGGTCATCATGGCTGAGATGGAGAAAAAGGAAAGGTTTTGGGAAAACTCCTGGCGGTAGACTCAATAGGACTTAATTGTTTGATTGGAAAATAAGAAAAATATAGCAATCAAGGTGTTTTAGTAACTGGGTGCGTATCAGTACTATACGCAACACCGGAAAACCTGGGGGAATCTAAAAATTTTGTTTGACATTTTAAATTTGAAGTGCTGTTAGACTTAAAATAAAAATGCCACATAAGCAGTTAAAGTGGTAACTCTAAGAACATGTAAGGGCTGAAAGCGTAAACTTGGGACATCAACATATGTATAATAACCAAAGATATGGTGCTCTGTGGGGTCATAGATGGAGGGAGTTTTGATAGGAAAGAGAAAAGGACTCCAGTTCAGGGAAGCACCAACCTTTAGAGGTCTGACAGCAGAGGTGCAGCCAGAAATTAAAACTGAAGTGGTCCTTGAAATAGGAGGGAAACAAGATAGTACATCTTAGGGAACAAGACCAGCTTTCAGTTATTGCGCTGTATTATTTGCCAAGCTCCATTCTAAACTCTGTTCACGTACTAACTCACTTAATCCTCGCAAAAACCATGTAACATAAGTCAGCATCTGTACTATTCAATTCCTCCTTTATAGAAAGGAGTTGAGAAAAATTAAAAAAGTATCTTGAGAAAGAGGGAATTATGTCAAATATGTTGAGGGGTTAAGGTCGAATAAGATAAGGATGCAAAGTGATTCTTGAATTTCACAAGACAGAGATCACTGGTGATCTTGGGGGGGAATAGTTTCAATAGACTATTGAGGGTGGAAGCCCAAAAAAAGTGGGTTATATAAAGAATGGGGAAAACTTTTTAGAAGTTTTGCAATTAAAGGAAAAGAGAAGGCATTAAGTAGCTGGAGGTAGACAGTGCATTAAGAAATTTTTTTAAGATGGGAGATATCAAAACATATTTTTTCTGTTGGAAATGAATATGGAGAGAAATTAATATGTGGGAGAGATGGGGAGTAATTACTGTAGTAAAACTTTGAAAAATCGCAATGGGACCAAACTTACAAGTAGAGAAGAATTGACATTTGGTGGGAGCTGACATGCTATGCATTTTAACATTTATCAGTGCAAACAGAATGTAGGTACAAAAGTAGGGAAAGATGGTGAGTACATAAGGAAATCCATACCTATTTCTATTTTATGAAGAAAGTATGATGCAAATTCATGTGAACCTGAGGGAGAAAAGAGACTGTGCAGGGATTAATAAAAGAAAATGTAAAAAGTAGCAGATCTACTAAGACAAGGTAGAAGGAAGCATGAGCAGTGTTGTGAGTCCATTTAAGATGGAGTTATGCATATAATGCAAGACTAGTCAGCACTCTGGTGTTCTCCATCAATATCCCCTGTTCTGCTGCAAGTGTAGAGTGGCCAGATAGTTGGATCCTTCCAAGTGAATAAACAGAAGGTTGGGTTTTCTTGGGGGAGTTTGATGAAGAGCCACATCTGGAAGTTAGTGCAATGGTTAGTCCAATGCATAATATTTAGAAGTGTATCTTTGCTGGACCAAAGTGGTAATTTTGTCTGTCTTCACTATCTGCCTCTGAGGTGGAGATTTCTACTTTGTATGTGTGATGCTTATAGAGTCATGACTCTTACAAAGTCCAGAGCCGGAGTGATCTTGCATTTAAAAGTTTGGGATCTCCATTTTAACTCAGAAGATTTATATGGGGTCATTGAAGTGAATCACAAAAGTTGTCCTTTCCTCCTCTCCAGGATCTCTAAAACTGCTGGGGCTCTTTCATTCTTTCAGCCTCATGGGCTCTTTTGATTCATGCCATCTGATAGTTTGATATTTAGTCAAAATTTCTCATACTGTTCTCAAGTAGTGAGCATTGCTTGGGCGATTTGGGGTCATTCTTTTTGTGTTTGTCATCGTCACCACATCTGCTTTACCAAGAGTCAGCTGACACTACATTCCAGGATATTAATTTTACTAGAAATCTCAACCTGGGCACTTTCTACATCACAGCTCCAAAAACCTCTTGCTGTCAAGTTTATCATTAGACAGGGGAGTCTTTGTACCAAAGACAATGTCTTATTCAACCTGGTATCCACATCATGTAGTCCTGTGCCTAGCCCAGAGTAGGCACTCAATAGATGTGCCTTTGAATGAACAAAGAAGTGAATGATTCTGCTGAGGAGTCCAAGGCACATGCACAGACCAACACTGAGTCAAGAAGGGAGAAAGAAACGGAATGTTAACCTGTGGGTAGATAGACCTTTTATAGTGTTCAAACTGAAAAGAGCATGGATTCAATGTTCTGTTCCAGACCACTATAATCCAGATGGTTACAGAGCTAGAGTGGTGATTTAGACCTACATTTTGTTTGCCTAGATAGTCTACGTGAAGTATGTGACTATTCATTTTCTCACATCTCATAGACGAGGGTCACTGTTTTGTTCTCCTTGAAAAAGGTGCTCCAGAACCAACAACACGAAACCCCAGAGATGTAGTAGATTCTGAAATACTGGAAGAGAAACCCAACATAATTATTTTATTCATAAAGAATCTTACAGGTAAGTTTCATAATATAATGCACAGCTAGGTGTACATGCTAATCATCTGGAAAAGATGCAACAAGTAAGAAGTTGTTTTTCTCAGAACGCCTGGGTGGTTCAGTTGGTTAGGTCACTGCTTTCAGCTCAGGTCATGGTCCTGGAGTCCCGGGATGGAGTCTTGCATCAGGCTCCCAGCTCTGCGGGGACTCTGCTTCTCCCTCTGACCTTCTCCCCTCTCATGCTCTCTCTCACTCACTCACTCTCTCAATAAATATAAAATAAAATAAAATAAAATAAGTCATTTTTCTCCCTCCCTCCCTACCACCAGCGTTATTTTTAGCAATATCTATCCTATAAATACTAAATGTGAGATTTTAATTATATGTGCATATGCTTTTTCTTTTGCTAAACCATTCAGTATATTTTTATATATTTAACTCTAAAATAACTCTGGGGCTAGGGATGGCTGAAAAGTACAATTTCTTTATTTTATCCTATAGTTCTATTATATATAATTTATTCTATAAAATGAAAGAAAGAAACATAGAAACTTAAATGATACACACTTAAGTTTTAGAGGCATAAAACCAAGCCACATGAAAGCTAGGAGTGAAACTTGTTCAATTATAAAAACTTCTGATGAATCCTCTACTACCTGGATATTTATGAATAATATGTTAATAGTAACTCATGAAAAGACAAAGCCTTCCAAAATGGGGGAAATGATGATTAAAGAACTTAAGATAATGACCATGTGTTCCCTCCCTCTTTGACATGACTATAAGCTATTATTCTTTTAAGCTTTCCTCTTGGGTTAAAATAATATATTTGTATCTGTCTGTATTTTTTAAATAGTATCTTCATTGATATATAACTTGATACCATATATTACAACACATAATTATGTATACAAAATCATCGTAAACATGATATGTTGAACTCATTTTTGCCAATAAACATAGAAAACCAGTGTGTTTATGCCTTAATTTGTGACACTTAAAATCTAAACAGGGCAACAAGAAAGAAAGGGAACTACTACACACATGTAAAGAGTTAAAACTAAGGTGATCTTTAGAGGATCAAGAATGATGAGAACTTGGGACACCTGGTGGCTTGGTCAGTTAAGTCTCTGCCTTCAGCTCAGGTCATCATTTCAAGGTTCTGGGAGCGAGCCTGACGTCAGGCTCCCTGCTCAATGGAATGTCCTCTTCTCCATCTCTCTTTGCCTCCTCCCCCCTGCTTGTGCTCTGTTTCTGTCTCTGTCTCTTGTCTCTCTCTCTCAAATAAATAAATAAAATCTTAAAAAAAAAAAAAAGAACAATGTGAACTTAAGAAACAGAGCCTCTCCTCCTCTTCCCCTAGATTTGCTCCCAGAAAGGAATTAATCAGAGAATTCCACTGCCTCTGTTGAGAACCCAGCCTGTGCCCAACACTGTACATCCACGAACAGCACAGACGCGGTTGCCGCACCAGAGGAACTGAAAGCCCAGCAGAGTATAGCAAATGATAAAGATGTACTTAGGGCTCAGAGAAAGCTAGAAAGGGGGCCTTACTTGAGACAGGGTGGTCAATAGACAAAGCCAAATATATTTGTCTCATCATTTGTAAGTTTAACCCTATTCCCACTTCCAAATTCTCATCCCACATCCAAATATACTGATATGGAAGGTAAAGGCAAAAAAGAATCAGAATGTTTTTTCATTCATTGAACAAACATTTTGTGTGTGCTTTCTTTGGGTCTCAGGTCTGTGCTAAGCTAAGAAAACAGTTGTAAAAAGTAATGAAGACAGTGTATTTAGTTGAGAAAATAGTATGTGAACAGCTATGATCAGTGGCCACAAGTACAACAACAACAAAAAAAGAAGAGAAAATGGGGGCAGGATGCATAACTGAGATTGAGAAGTCTTCATCTAAGGGGTACCATCGGAGGTAAGATTTGAAAAGCAAATTATCAGCCAAGACAAGGGTGAGGACAGAACTGGGGAGAGGTAAGGAAAACAAAGTTAGTGGGAATGGGTGGGATAGGAAAGACAAAAAGAAAAAATGAAAGAAAGCAAAAAAGCAAGCAAGCATATATTTATTAAAAGGAATAACACGTATGAGAAACTGCAATGTGCTCGATGTGGCTGGTGAGATGGTACAGTAAGTGGCAACAAATAAGTTTGGGCGTGTTGCCAAGCACCAAATATTGGAAGGCCCTATATGCCAGTCTGTTTTCTCTTACTGTGAGTAGGAAGCTACTTAAAGACTTTGAGTGACAAGAAGTAATATGATCAGATTTACAGGTTTTGACAGATCTTTTCTTTAAATTGAAGGAAAATACTTTGCAGAGAAGGCAATCTGGAAGCTGGAAGAACAATTAGAGAAGTGTGTTGATGAGTCAGGTAAAACGGCCATGTAAACTAAGGCAATGGCAAAGAAGTAGAGACCCAAGGGACACTAGGGAGGTAGAATTAGCAAGACCTTGTTAGCGGATGGAGATGGTGAGTGAAGAAGAGGCCTGAGATGATCCCAGGGTTTATGGTGTGCTTATTGTATTAACGCTAGTGTCATTAATTAGGAGAAGACATGAAAATGAGGAAGAGTTCTGGAAATGGAGACAAGGAACAACTGATATTATTGAGTGTGTTCTATGTGCCAGAAACTTTTCTTCTGCCACAATTTAATCTTTATTTGCGACTATAACCCAAATGGGTATCAGCCAGAACTTCCTTAAGTTCCATATCTGTATATTTGAATGTCTCTTAGATACTTTTATTTGTATATTTTGATGACATCACAAAAACTCAGAATTGCAAAGTAGGAACATACATAATGAAATTAGATCTAAGAGGTAAAGTACATGAATTTTGTCATTATTTTGTTAGATAATGATTTTTTTCACTGACACTGTATAGAAAGGAAGAAAACGGTAGGTGTGATGTAGATACAGATAAATGAGAAGCAGCAAAATGATGAAGGAACCCTTGCTTATGGACTGGATTTTTTTTTTTTTTCAATAAAAGCAAGATCCTTCAATGAAACCAATGGAAGTAAACTGAGGGGAAAACAGTGAAGTTTGAAATAGTTATGGAGAGTGAGAAAGCCAAAATGTAGCAAATGAAATGATGAGAGTGTGGCATTGACAGTTCCATTAAGATGAAGAGGGACTGTTTGATCTTTGCCAGAATAATGTACCAGCCCAGGCACGGGAACAAAGAACACAGGTTGTCAGGTTAATCCAGGATTGGACTTTTGCTACATGGGCACCACATAAAAGTAGAAACAAGTGTTTTGTGAGTATAGATCATGGATTTTTAGATTAGGGTTCAAAGGCCCAGGCTTATTATCAAAGAAAATGTTTCAGAAGGAATCTTTTAGATTGAGATGAAAAGAAAATGAAAGTTATAGGATGAAATAGTAATCAAATGTAGTGGAAAAGGTACTGGAATGACAGAAGATTAGCCAGAGTGTTGGATATTTGAGTAGAATATTTCAGAAATGGGGTCTGGATGATTAAAAAAAAAAAAAAATTGTGAAGATGGTGACTGAAGAGAAAGAAAAGAAAAGGTCAATGGCTTTGGCAACACGAAGGAAATACGATACTAATTTGTCAGATGGTCCACCCAATATTTGGAAGTACTTTAAGGGCCACTAATCCAACTTCCTTAGAGAGAAAGTTTAGGTGTAACCATCCACAAATCTTGGTCATGTAGCTGTCTTCCTAAGCACAAAATCACAACTCATAGTAGAAACTCCTCTAGGAATTATTTAACTCCTGTTCTCTAAAGTGAGTATAGGGGCGCCTGGGTGGCTCAGTTGGTTAAGCAACTGCTTTCGGCTCAGGTCATGATCCTGGAGACCCAGGATCGAGCCCGACATCGGGCTTCCTGCTCGGCGGGAAGCCTGCTTCTCCCTCTCTCACTCCCCCTGCTTGTGTTCCCTCTCTGGCTGTGTTCTGTCAAATAAATAAAATCTTTTAAAAAAAAAATAAAGTGAGTATAAAATTAGTCAGTGATACTTTTGTTTTTTATTTAATGACTTTTTGGTGTCATTTATATTTTTTTATTTTTTTTTTCTTTCAGAAAATAGTTGACAAGATTTGGAGAGAAGGAACTCTAGATTCCCTCTCAGTCAAATCATTTGAGTGAAACTTCTAGAGAGAGAAGCAATGGAGGTTGTAATGAAAGTTCTCTTAAGAGTTGACATTTAAATTCCTTTTAATCAGAGGCATGAAGCCAATCTCAACTCCCACACCCGTCTCTCTCCCCTGCCACCAGTTACTGATGCCAGCTCTGTTATCTTAAACTCCCAGGTTTGGCAGTGTATCAGACAGCTAAATCTTATTTAATTGTCATATTAATGTAGCCCTGGACTTAATATGTGACCAAACATTATTCCAAACATTAATATTTAGACTTACAAGTTCTAATTCTATTAGAAGTTCACACCATTATTAGCCTCTAGTGAGAAGAGACTCAAGTCCACTGATTTTTCCACTTTCTCTCCAAAAATGAATCAAGATCAAGGGGAAAAGTTTACTTTCTTTCATCCCCAAGGAAGAGGACTGTTGCTTACTGCCAGCTCCAAGCATATCATGGGCCCATTGAGGTAGAACAACCTAACCAAATCTGAGTAGTATAAGGGGTCAGAAGACAAGTGCAGGGTCTCGGGTACAAATCTGGAACTTTTCCTAAGGCTACGTTAGGACTCACTTCTTCATTTATGGGCAGAGAGAAGTCATTGAATCTGGGAAGAGAGCTAACAATTGAATTGGTAGTTGGATGTCGTGATTGCTTCATTGACCACGCTTTGTTACCACACCTGGTTTCTTTAGCCATCCTCAAGTTCCATTTGCCTATCCTTTCCCCTCCATGCTTTCGGCAAGCTTAGAAGCCAGGTGATCTGATTTGGGGACCCAGGATTGGTGTTTGAAATGATGTTTTTGTGACAGCAATCCCTAAACCAAGAACTCTAGGAAGAGCAAGTGTTAACTGGATAGTATGTATGGCAGGATTTAAAATCTCTAAAAGTTATATAACATTCAGTTACTATATTTCCCATATATTACTCTTGTTACTATAGTAATTTCTCTTTTCTTGCTATATACAGCATTCCACTGTAATCTCTATACTCCCATTTTAACTATGACCACCAATATAATCATAGCCTTTTTTTCTGTCACTATTATTATTGGGCACTGTCAGTCAGTATTCCTAGGCATTTAATTTTACCATGTTAAGTAAAAGAAGAAAAAGAAAAAGTGCATAAATTTTTGCTTTTGCTGAATCCTTTCATTACCAGAACATACTTATTTTTTCATATTTTAAAATGAAAATATTTTTTCTCATTTCTTTTTTTTTTTAAGATTTTATTTATTTGACAGAGAGAAACACAGTCAGAGAGGGAACACAAGCAGGGGGTAGTGAGAGAGGGAGAAGCAGGCTTCCCACGGAGCAGGGAGCCCGATGTGGGACTCTATCCGGGATCTCCGGGAACATGACCTGAGCCGAAGGCAGTTGCTTAACCAACTGAACCACCCAGGTGCCCCTCTCATTTCTTTTATTTCAAACCAGCTAAGAAGAAGGTGGACATACTACATGCATTTCAAAGATTTCTCAAGCCAAGCACAAGTAAATTTAAAGGTATTACGCTTTGGTCTTTCTCTATAATTTAGCTAGATAGAAGAGTTTATGTCAAATAATCTGCAATGCAAGAAGCTTGACACCAACAGTTTTGAAAGCTATGCCCTACGACCAGATATTCAGCACTCAGGTACAAAAGCAGGCATCCTGTGGAAAATTACTGAGTAGCCAATGCCATGCACATTGTGTCTGACAATGATAAAATGGAGATCCAAAGGGAAGACAGGTCAGTTCAAAATATTTTTCCTCAGTGTGGTGAGGAAACACTCCCGTCATACCAACCCACCGATTCCTACTGAGCCACACTTTCCCGCAACTCAGCATCTTTGACTACACATCACACCTTCCAAAAACTACCTCCGTCCACTTCTCTGCCTGGTGAATTTCTCTTCATTCTTTACAGTTCAACTAAAACAAAGCCCAGGTGGAACATGCCCTTATCCTTCTGTATGCTTCAATGGCACATTGTCTACACCTGCATTACAATGTATATCCCATTGCTTACTGAAACTGCTTACTTGCTGGTTTTGTCTCCTTGAAATCAGGGACTATGGCTTCTTCATCCTTGCATACCCAGGGTCACATACAGTGCCTGGCACTTTAGAAACACAGAAAACAATGTTTGATTGTGTTTTAATAAAGGCAGTATTTATAACAGTGAGCTCGAGAAGATAGTAAGAATTCTGACAAAGGCATGTTATTTAGTGGTGGTATAAATGAAGAAACATTTGATTATGTGTACACTAAAATAAATTTAAAAGATGACATCCAACTTAGTGTAAGAGATGTCAGTATGTTCAGAACTGATAGCAAAAAGTTTGGGCATCTTTTGAGGTAAAATTAAGAAACATTAGACAAATAGGACATAGGAAATGACTATAGTAAGCAAGGTAAGTCAAGTACTTAGAATAAAAAGAACATTACAATTAGTCAAATGGATGTTTTTAGTAACATTCTAGGGGGGAAATAAGATTTAATAGATATCAAAAACTGTAGTGTAAATGAAGGAAGTATTCCATTAAAATGTTTAAATTAATAAATTAAATATAAAACAATTAAGACACTGAGTTTATAGTTAACTACAAAAACACCATGAGAACACAAATAACAGAAGGATAATTATTAAAATGAATAATCAGATAATTCAGAACATAATAAAGAGAGGGTACAAACTGGCTGTTAAGAGAAAGGGAAAGAAGAACTGATTTGTTGAAGAGAAATACAGCAAAAGCCAAAGTGGAAGATAATGATGACATAAGTATCCACGAGAAACAGAAAAAAATAAAAGAAAAATCACCACACTGAGGACACAGTGCTGTTCTGAAGGATGGTAGGTGTTTGAGTTGATGGTCAAAACCTGATTTGAAATAAGCGAAGCCTTCCATTTTCACAGATCTTCAAGTGTTTTTCTGTGGTGCTGACAACAATACAAATGGATATTTAACTTACAATAAAATAGAGAGTCTTCTAGGAGAAAAGACATCAGAACAAGAGCAACTGGAACTGTTTGATGCTGACAATAACAAGATGTTCTCCTACCTTGAACTAATGAGAGCATTTGGACCGATAAGGACTTCAGAGGCGGAAATGCCAGTGAGGGTCAGGGAGCAGAGAGACTGGAATATTATAGCCCAAACCTGGCAAGCTTACAATTTTTAGTTTACAAATTGGAATTTAAAAGCAAAGACTATTAGAAAACCTCAAAAGTAACAAAAACATGGCATCCCATGCCACATATGATGATAAGTGGAGTGACAGATCATTCAGCTTGACTGAATGAAGAGTTTAAGTTCTCTGTAGGTTAAGGTAAAGCATTAAAATCTTCCTCTGTATTCCCCTAAAGGATTTGAGGATGGAACTCTTAAGACAAAACTTTTAAAACCTAGTAGTAAAAAGCGATGCTGTAGAAGAAACTAGGTTACCTAATTTAATAGAATAAAAAGTTAAAGCAATATAGGTGGCATTAAATCGTAGGGAATCTAAAGCATCTTGTAAAATTGTACTATCTCCTCCATCTGTTTCTTTCCTAGTTCGTTTTCAAGGAATCTATCCTGGAAGGATTTTGAAAACATTTGGCATAAATATTTAGTACTTTCTTAACCCATGATGTAAGGCACAGTAGACAGAAATATAGATGGCTATGAAGAAGAGGTATCTGGTAAACTCGGGAAATTTTGACATAGAAAATAAGGGAACATAATTGAATTTAAATTTTAACAAGAAAATAAGGGAGGATTTTTTTTTTAGCTCTGAATTCTTTTGAAGACATATTAGAGCTGATATCTGAAACTGGTAGATTAATAGAATAAGCTTGGCCATAAAATTATAATTCCATGTAATTAAATGATAATTCAATCTATTTACTTTTAAAATTGAAGACCAATAAATTATTGAATTGTGTTCATTTCTCTCTTATTTAAGAAAATAAGCAATACCCAGCAGGGACTGCTTTTGCCCCTTTCCATCTTGGTGTGCACAACCACAAGCGGACACTTCCCCCTCCCCCGCCATGGTAAACTACCTTCTCAGAGATCATCTCAGTTGGTGCCGAAGCTGCACTGCTAGATTATCTACAACATAATAGGGCCCGCATGCTTATAGATACCTGGATATTACCACAGTCTTGCATCTGCTAAATCCCGTCAACTTCTCTGGGTTCTATATTCAAGAACTTTAAAGGTCTTTGCTTGCTTTTGCTCCGTGGTGGGATAAGTAAATAAATAAGTAAAAGTAAAATTTTAAAGAAGATGGATTGCCCTTCCAAAATACAAACTGCATGGCTGGAGAAACCATCCATCCGATTTAGACAAGCCTCTGGAATATCACTGAAATATACCAAGTGGATGAAAATACATTGTGAAAAGCAGACGAGGCATTCTGAGACAGTTTCCTATGTCAAATTGCTGCCTCCTTCCCGGGTGGTCCTTGCTTTTGTTATACGCCCCTTCCTGTTTATGGCTACAAGGAAGATGAAGGTGCTGTGACCCTAGGTTGAGCTAAGTTTCGAGTGCCTGCCACCTGGCAATCCTGGGCCTTTCTTTGGCTCCACCAGACAGCTGGCTGCAGTTACAACATCTTCTGTTAATACCAGAGTTATGAGTGATTATAAGTAAGAGAGAGTCAAGAGAATGCATCCTGGTGCAGATCCTTCTAGGAGCACCAGTAATGAACGTAAGACGCAGGCTTCCCCTGAAGAAAGGTAAGGTCTCTCTTTGTACAAACCAGTTGTACAAGAATTTTGACTAATTAAGCGGGAATTAAGAAGGGATATGAGAGGCTTGACAGTTTCAAGATCACTGAGCTACACCCTGAACCAGGTCATGGGATCCCACAGACAAAAGGGCCCAACAGAGCCCCAAGGGAATGCGTGCTCACTCAGCCACAGCGTTCCTCCCCACATCTGTCAGGAAGCACTATCTATATATTCATTGTTTTGGAAGGACCTTACATCCTAAAGGCATTCAGCTAGAGCAGACAAAAGATTTTTTTTTAACACAGCTGAACATTTTCTCAATTTAGCCTTCTGTAAATTTGGAATTCTTAAAACTTCTAAGTGTGTTTCCATAGTCTGTTTAAAAAAAAAACCAAAAGCATCATTAGATACATAAGCACAATCTATGTACCTACCACGCATCTGGAAATGATAGGGCAACTCAGAAAACACTGACAAGGGGACAACCCAGGAGAGGAAACTAAAAGCTTGGAAGAGGGAATTGGGGGCGGGGGTAGAGGGAGAAGGGGGAGACCAAGTAAGGGAGGAAATCCGGTTGTGCAGTTCATAGTTTGAAATTTGGAACCAGAGGCTGACATACTCAAAGTTAATTGTTTTCATATATGGTAAAATCGACCCACCCATTCACTTGGATCTATGAAATATGAGTTTCTTCCTTGCTCTCCCCTTCTTGAGACTTCAATGAGAAACTGTTATGTCTCAGCTGAATTCATTGGAGAAAATGTTATTCATAACTAGACTCTAAATCTCAAGCTATTTCTCTTCTAGAATAAATTAGAAGATGGGATATTCCAGAAAGAAGATATTCAGAACAGTGGCTTGATTTGATAACAATTTCACCCTATCTTCACAATATTTTAGCAAGAAATGTTATGATGGAGGTACATCTAACTTAGTGGTTAAAGCTTGCTAGTTCTTTTGAACTCTTTCAGTTTCAAAGACATTTATGTTTCTTTAAATAGACTAAGTCCATATACTGGCCTCACAAAATAAAGAAGGAATTTTTGGTTTGAGTTATTTTTTTAGAATCTAGTTTCTAAAGGTTTGGCATAATTTAAATGCTAATTACACACATGCACACATACACGCAAAGAGTTAGTATTGACATTGTATATTAATGTATTTTTATCACTTTGGTATATACATCCTTAGTATTTGTTTTTCCCATTGGCGAAGGCTTCACTGATTTTGTTCACAGTGGCATTTTTTTTTTTTAAGATTTTATTTATTTGACAGAGAGAGATCACAAGTAGGCAGAGAGATAGGCAGAGAGAGAGGAGGAAGCAGGCTTCCGGCCAAGCAGAGAGCCCGATGTAGGCCTTGATCCCAGGACCCTGAGATCATGACCTGAGCCGAAGGCAGAGGCTTAACCCACTGAGCGACCCAGGCGCCCTCACACTGGCATTTTTAAGCACTCTAGAACTGTCTACTTACTCATAAGTTGAACTTTGCTTGTTATATATCCAGAGGACAGAATCAGCATCAGAAGCAGAATTGACCATTTTCATGATACCATAGCCTTCGGCTTTTCTAGACACCCGGTCTCTAATTGCCAGTTCCTTTGATTTGTGAACAAAAAGCACTCATCCAGAAACACAATCCACACAGCATCATCAACATGAAATTTAACATTACGTGTAATTTACCTAATATATTTATACTCAAAACTTCCAATTTTCCCCTAAAAAGTAAGTAATACTCATAGACTTCAACCAAAATTTCACAAGGGTAACTAAAGCAAAATTAGCATAAATTTCAAAAAACTTCCTTTCAAATATATTAGTAGTTTGACATTTAATGCAGTGCTATGGTAAGTAACAGAGTCATAGGTCCGAAGTCAATAGCAAGACTATCTGTTTGTATCTAAGATCTCAATTGCAAATTACTCTTGGTTACACTACATTTTACTTATTTCTGACCTAAATGGAAAACTGATTTTAGTATTAGGATGAAGGATCCATGGCTTAGTAGAAATTTCCTTTTAAAAGTGTGGATACCACATTGAATTCAAGCTAATTTTGTCTTTGTAATAAGGAATGATTGCTTACTCCACAATATAGGCTACTGAAGAGTAAGAACTAATTGTAGATACAAACCAACACAGCAATAAAATACTTTTAGTCATATAAAAGTCATTGAGAACTTCAGGTTTTATTAGAGATGAAATGAACATGCTTTGTAATACCTGAGATAGTTAATGTTGGTGTTAGACTTCTGCACTGTTATAATTGGTTTATTTGAATAACAATTTTACATGCAATTCTTATTTTTTCGTCCACCAGGATTATAGATTGCTCTGTTGAAAAAAAAAAATCTGTTGTTTTTTTTTTTTTCACAAACTAAGTATATTGTCAGTAATCTTGTGGACTATATGAATTCTTTCTTAAATTATGTCTTACCCAAAAGTAAAGAATGTCAATTATATAATTATTGTGCGCCTTTCAGTTTCTGTATTTTGACAAATAAGAGCAGCCATGCTCTTCTTCCCTTAGCCCCAACTCAACCATCCAAACATCCAGTGATAGGGAGCCTGAAACATTGTACAGAATTTGTAGAAAAGTGATAATATGAAGATTTTAATTGTATGCATTCCTAAGGCACTTAAAACTAAAATTTGTTAGAAAAATGTTTATGCGGTCCTCTAAAAATTTCACTAACATCTTTGCATGAAACATAGATTTTCAATGCTGGATGAAAAATCTTACCCTTCTGGAAATAAGGAGAATGAGAAGCCCTTTACTGCATATTTTAGAGACTTTTCGCCAATAGAATTCATATAATTCTTAAACTTAAACAGGTCTTCTTGGTTACTCAGTGATTCTACAACATCCCTGCACATTTATCTGCTAGAACCATCAGCACTTTACACTATATAATCACTTATGCGTCCCTATCTACCACTAGATCATGAGCCCCTTGAAAGAAAGAATGGCCTTGTCATTTGTACATTCCCCTGGTCTCTGACATACTGTCCAGTGTGTGATGGGCATCCCCTGAATGTTGAAAGAATGACACTCTGCCATAGAAGTTCCTAAATTCTAGGATAGATAGATATTGTTTTTATTTAATTCACTACAGTTATATATTTCAGAGAAGGTGTTTACCATTTATAAATAGTAATAGTCCACAAAAGGTCCTCCCAATAGTGAACTTTCTTCATTTTAACTTCAGTGCATGTATTATGCCCCATAATATCTACTTACAATGTCTAATATGCCTAATTATGGTGCAAAGCTGAAGCAGGACACCGGGGCAGGTTATCAGAATCTATCCGACCACTCGAGCATGGGTATCCTTAGAGTCTTGGCCAAAGCAGGAAATGTGTGTGTGTGTGGGGGGGGGGGTAAAAACCAGGATGCTACATCTTGCCTCTAGAGTGTATAACCACTACTAGTCCCTAGCAGGGAAGGAAGCAGGCAGGGGCAGATAGCAGTTCACAGAGTAGATTTTGTGAAGGACAGTCCTCCGAGGATCCAGTGTTGTGGATTCTTGCCCAGTTGGAGAGGGGTGCTGTAGTAGTGTAGGGACGGGGGGTAAATATGTGGTTGGGTGACGTTCAGAGGTGATTCTTTGAGGATAGTACCCCCGAGACTATGCTGATAAACACCAGAGAAGACCTTACCAGAAAATGATCACTGTAGTACTTGTAAGTCTGAAGGAGTCCTCAAATTTTAATATAAAGTCTCTATAGTCTCAAGAAAAATCTCTAACTTTCAACTTCAATCATAAACCATTGCTTTCACCCAAACATTAGCTCCCTTCAATCCTGGACATCCAAATTGTTCCCCTTTGTCTATGTGGAGGGATATTAAAAGTTTTGGTTCTAAAGGAAAAATGGATTGATGTCTTAATTATCATTTGCATTTGATATGATGATGACCAGCTATGAAAATATTTGCAGAGGCTCTTTAAAAAAAAAAAAAAAAAAAAGAATAAATACCTTCTTGAAAACTTTTGCTTTATTAGAGAATCTAGCCCAAATGTGGAAAATTTAAAATCACTCTATTTACCAAAACTGGCTAACAATAAGCTTACTAGAAAAAAAAAAAAGAGAGAGAGAGAGAACAACAATGATTAGTAAATGCCTACACTTAACATTCTTAACTCTGGGATAATTTTAAGGTCCATGTTGATGTACTTTTAAGGTAAATCCCTCTGTTTAATAATAATAATAAAATTCCCACATAACATTTTATTTTTTTTACACTCATATACATATATAAAAATTGGAAGACATGTCTTAGAAACATGTTTATAAATGGATACACATATTATTGGAAATAAAATCTGAATAAAAATTTTATTCCAACAACATTTCTCTATTTTTAAAACATGTTTATTGTTTAAGTTTTTATCACAGTGGAGATTAATTTATGCTTAATCATCCAGTGAGTGCCTACTGTCAACTTCATCCAATTCCAAAAAAGTAAAGTCAACTCATTCATACACTCTAAGCCTGTTCCCATCCCACCATTCATTGCCTGTGCCTTTTTTCCCTTTTAACAGTAACATAATGATAAGATTGTGAAAAGGTATAATAGGCTTATATGTATAATACCATTTCTTCAAGTATTCAGAGAGCAGTACGTTTGTCTGCATTGTACATTAGAAAACAGTCTGTAACATTATTTCTAAGTAGAGGAGAGTGGCTCCTGGTGGGAGTGTAATGAAGTTGTATGTCATAGTGTATGACAAGGATTTACAGCATTCTAGAATTTTCACAACTCTTCCCATGTTAGTGAATGTCATTAGGTGAATGTGTGTTTCTACTCTCAGCTGTCAGACATGGGATCTCCAACTACGAATAAATAAAGCATACACTCTACACGTGTAGTGCAAATGCTAAGTAAACAGAATGACATGGAATAAACTCATAGTTGCCAACTAGTGAATGGTTCAGTCGGGAGGTCCTGATTTTAGGATGCCCGTGATGTGCCTCCCTATTCTGCAGTGAACACTGTCACTGCTTCGTGTCAGCCACAATGACCGGGAAACTCTACTGAAGTGGGGGCTGAAGAACTCAAGAGGAAAGTAGAAACTCATTTTTACAAGCAAGAGATACAATTTCTCTGTCACTTCTGTAAAACGGGTAAAGTCTGATCTGTTAACAAGATCTCAAACCTCTCAGACAAAGAAGGTACCAATACAGAGAACTGTAAATGTCCCATTTAATTAAATGTTGGCACCTATGTAATAAGGATTGTGTGGCCCAGACAACAAAAAGGATGAAGATGTTTTTTAAAGTTAAAACTTTGGAAAGATAACACCTGAACCTTCCTGAAGGTTTCTACCTTCAAGATTACATTATAAAATTACATTATAAAAAAGCCATCAGTTACAAAAACATTCAAATAATGGCCCTGTTTAAAGATGCCACAGAAGTGATAATCTTCGGTACTGTGAACAAAAGTCAAAACTTTGTAACTTTGTCTTAATTATGCATTTAACACAATGTTATTCATTAAAATGAAAAAGAAAAAGAAACTAAAAAATTCTTCCAGAGGCAAATTATTGCTGGGGGAAAACAAAAGTAAAATGTGATAACCGATTTATACATTTACTTAATTGCATGTATTTTTCCCCCAGAAATGTCCACAGCCTGTAAGAAAAAGAAAAAACAAAAAGCAAAACAAAACAAAAAAACTAACACAAAAAAAACAAAAAAAGTATAAAAATGGTGCCATGTATCTTTTCATTTCCTTCTACTGTGTTCAGTTTTGAGGGAAAAGTATTCTTTCATGGTAAAGTGTTCTGAGTTCACATATATTAAATTTTAGAAAAGAAACATTTGAGCCTGTCTTTCAAATTCATTCTTGAATGTGTTGTACCTTCAACAAATACACCAAGCAACCAGCTAAAAATTCTCTTATTAAGAAACACGCATACATACGCACATACACGCAAACAAACAAATCTTCTTAAAAGAAAAGAAACCATTCCTCATCTGGGACACACACATATCAAGATACCAAGATTCAAAACTAAGGTCTGACATGGTCACTTAAATGATTTAAATAATTAAGGCTTCTAAAAGGTTCAGTGCCAAAACTCTGTATCAGTAATTGAATAAAATACATTTTTGCATTTTAGGTTTGTGCTTTTTATAGCCATCTTAGTTCATAGACTTTTGTTAGTAAGATCAGATAAGGGAGTGTTAGAATTGTTTACTGACATTTGACTTTTAATAGTTGTTAGTCTAAATTATAGTGATAAAAATTGAATGACTGAACAGATTTGTTACTATCCTGTGGGCTGTTGGCTCATTTCACCTTCTTTTCATGTTTAATATGGCCATTTCTTTTATACTTGCCATTGAGGATTCCATTATGGTAATGTCCATTAACTATGTTATGCTTACTTCTAGACCACAAATTTTTGATTTTTCTGTAGATAAATTTCGTCACCCAGGACATGAAGAAGTAGAACAAGGAAGCACCAAGCAAAAGCACAAAGGCTATATCCAGTAAAAAATACTGACAGAAAGAGATTTGATGGACAGCGGCACGTAGGTGATGGGCTCCGTTGTGACGAAGAATGTAATCTATCCAATAGACAGCCCGATTGACAGGGTGACCAGGTTGATCCTTGTGGATTTCTGAAAGCTTCTGGGCCCTCTGACGGTAGCTATGGAGTGGAGAGGCAGAACACAGAATAATCATGTCAATACAAGGCTGAATATTAGGATTTCCTCAATCTAAAAATAAAGGAAAATAATAAAAGCAACTATTCTTTATTAAGTACCTAGTACGTGCCAAGCACTGTGTTAAGTGCTCTAAACACGGTATCTCACGTTAAGATTGATCAATCGAGCTTACAATCAGCATCAAACAATAAAATAAATTTTAAACAAGTGAAGAAAATGGAACTTGGAGAGACTAAGTGACCTGATTATGATTACAAAGTTGAGATTCAGATTCAAGTGTTTCTGACTCTAAACCCCAGTTTTGTTTTGTTTTTTGCTATACCATACTTCTTACCCACACATACTCCTTTCTCTCCGTATGCTTTTAAATACTATTAGCCAATGAATCTCAACCAGGAAGGGTGTATTTATTATATTTTAAAAGAAAGAGATGAGGAAAAATGAAGACTTTTGTCCCAACACCTTTTTTAAGCAAAGAAATGTAACTTTGCTCTGATTTGATACACTAAGTGAAGGTGTGAGGTTATTATACTTACTCAAGAGAGGAAAAGGAGCACCACTATGAAGCCATCCACAGGTAACATATGCAATACATATATGTGCATATGCATTTTTAAATTATATATTTTTTCATTTTATATTCATAAAATATATTAAATAAAATAAATATATAAGATATAAGATAAATATAAATATATGTGTATTTTAAAATAAATAAAAATATTTTTTAAAAGTATATATATATATTGAAAATATCCTCTTATATGGTGAATCTGAAAAGACAGTACTTCTACATACTTCAGGTTTGCACAACTGGGATTTAATTGCAGTGTGACCCATGACTACAGCGTGGCCTCTCATCAGGCCCTGTTTATATCTCAAAGAACACTGACAGAGGGATTATATATGGATAATCCAGCTTTTGCTTTTTTCTGTAGAACAAATCTAATCTGAGAAGCTCTGCAACTATCTTCCCCAACCCCCCAAAACTCCACTTTAGGGCTGCATTTTATAAACCTTTCTAAAAAAAGTCTGTAAGATAGATATCATTTTTCATAAAATCATGTCTTGAAAAGCATTCAACTTTGAAGGAAGAGCTACAGAACATAAACAGAGGGATCCCTATACTCGGACATCTCAGTGCTCCCAGTGCTGGAGTTGGGATCAAGACACTGGATCCCAGGGCACCTGGGTGGTTCAGCCCTTAAGTGTCTGCTTTATGCTCAGGTCATGATCCCTGAGTACCCAGATCGGCTCCCTGCTAGGCGGGAAGCCTGTTTCTCCCTCTCTTACTCCCCCTGTGTCTCCCTCTCTTACTCCCCCTGCTTGTGTTCCCTCTCTCACTGTGTTTCTGTCAAATAAATAAATAAAATCTTGGAAAAAAGAAAAGACACTGGGTCCTTTAAGAAGTCAAAGCAGGAAGGCTGCCTCTGAGCCCACATAGGGCAGCATAATGAACCTCAGTGCACCTGAATCCAGCCTTTTATATGAAAGCTGCATCATTTTCCATGAAAGAATGTTTCTTATTCTCAGTTATTTCTTAGACTATGACAATGTTTCTCAGTCCAGAGTTAAGCTATACCCCGCAGGTATAAACAGAAAAAGCAGAGAGTCCTCCAAATTCTACTCATACGAAATGGAAGATCAATTAAACGTCATATACAAATGGGGAACACTGCTGCATTGTTTTAAAACTACACAGGTCAGCTCTCTAGACCCTTTGAGACTCAGTGGTTAACTGGGTTAACACAAGAAGTCACAAATTAAAAAAAAATAAATAAAGATTTTGAGTAGTCATGCACCTAAGTCAATAAATCTCTGTGTTTTGGTGATACTAGACCTAGGGAAACTCAGGACCAGTCAATAAAAAGGGCACCAGCTTTGGAATCAGACATTCCTGGTTCAAATTTCTACTCTAACAGCTGTGCAACTATGGGTACATTACTTAAGCTCTCTGAGTTTCAGATGCCTCATCTTTTATAATGTGAATACTGAAAACAGCGTTTTTCAGATATTATGAGTATTAAAATGAGACAAAAAATATAAAAATTTGACACATTGTAGGCATCTGATAATTGTTCCCACTGGAATTTCTCTCCCAATTTGGCAAATCCTGGTAGAATATTATTCAAGGTCATACATGGCTGGCCATATGATTGCTTATCTTTATTTTTCAAATTACAGAAAACATACGACACAGGAATCTAAAGGCTATTTCTCCTTTTTTTAAGATTTTATTTATTTATTTGATAGAGACAAAGCGAGAGAGGGAACACAAGCAGGGCGAGTGAGAGAGGGAGAAGCAGGCCGCCTGCTGAGCAGGGAGCCCGATGTGGGACCCGATCCCAGAACCCTGGGATCATGATCTGAGCCAAAGGTGCTTAATGACTGAGCCACCCAGGCGCCCCTAAAGGATATTTCTATAATTGGTTTATTGACAACTTCTTAGTAATAATTGGTTATTGATAGTATGTCATGATATATATATTTCATCTGCTTTTCATATTAATTGAAAACTTACCTGGGATTATTGATAACTTTCACCAATGCTTCATATAACTCTTCTTCAGTAACTGTCTTCCATTCTAGTAATATCCCCATGCCTTTTGCCTGGACCCGAGTCATAGTATCATAGTGGTCTCCGAAGAGTGGGATTCCCACTACAGGTACACCGTGATACATAGTTTCAAAAATACTATTCAAACCACCATGGCTCAGGAAGGCTTTAATATTTGAATGCCCTACAAAAGGATTAAAAAAAAAAACTTACAGTACTGTGTATTACCCTAAAAAGAGATGTTCCAGGAATCTCTTAAAAGTCAACACTGTAATAAATATACATTTTAGATATAGGATTTTAAAGACACCATTTCAAAACTGATTCCCGCTTTACATCAATTAAAATGTTTATTATAAAAATAATGAACTGATCTGTATATATTAGTTAAGAGCCATCTTTAAATAGCTAAAATTTATAGCTTTAAGGAGTATATTACAACTTTCCCTCAAATGCAAGTATCAATTGACTAGCCACATCTATTTAAGTAGCCAATTATGAAGAGGAAGTCAGCAAAAGCAAGAAATGCCAAAAATACCAGGGTGCAACCACATTCTATTAAAAATAGACATCCACTTCTGGATACTCGAGCATTTATCTCTCTACATATATTTTTTAAAGATTTTTATTTATTTATTTGAGAGAGAGCACGAGAGAGTGCAGCAGGGGGAACAGCAGAGAGAGGGAGAAGCACACTCCCTGCTGAGCAGGGAGCCTGATGTGGGGTGTGATCCCAGGACCCTGGGATCATGATCTGAGCTGAAGGCAGACACTTAACTAACTGAGCCACCCAGGTGCCCCAGCATTTATCTCTATTAACAGCAGGTAATTGTAAAAAAAAAAAAAAAAAAAAAAAAAGTTAAGATTTGGGGCTGGACTACTGAAGATCTTGAAGAGTTTATGTGCTTATCCAAAGAGGAACACTGTGCAGTGCAAAGTATTTACAAAATTCAAATCATGTCAGCTTCTGCACTTCACAATTTTAGGGTCTAATTTCACAGTTTGGGGATATAAACAAGTAGGGGCTGACACTTATAAAAATTAGTTGTAAGCGATGGAACATCATGTAACATCTAGTTGTCATGGGGATAAAAGAAGATAATTTATCAAAATTAATGAGGTATTTCAAAACCCAGATCTCCTCCTGAGCAGCTATATTTCAAAAAGGGGCCGAAAGCCTTTATAAGCAGCACAGGACAAAGAAACACTCACTTAGGAAGTGTGTGCCATTGTCAGAAAGGAACTACAGCTCACAGAAACAAATCTTTTAAATATTCGTACACTAGGTACAATAGGGACTCTGGGTGTTGAACCTCCATCTCACTGGGCACCGGGCACTCCCACCCGTGTCTAGCGGAGTCAGTCACTCAGTGTCACCTTTGCCTACAAATGGCTTCTCACCTCAACCCACCTAATGGATCTGCCCTCAGTGCATTTCAAACTTTCTTTTTAGCAGCAAAACCTTTTCTTTGAACAAAACTTT
>PITA01003662.1:94109-135850 GCA_004023965.1 Spilogale gracilis | reverse complement strand
CTCCTACTGTCCTCCATATTACTCCTTATGCTCCACAAGTAAGTGAAACCGAATGATATTTGGCTTTCTGTGCTTGGCTTATGTCACTCAGCATAATCTCCTCCAGTCCCGTCCATGTTGCTATAAAAGTTGGATATTCATCCTTTCTGGTGAGGCGTAATATTCCATTGTTTGTATGGGCGATATCTTCTTTTTTTTTTTTTTTTATTGTTACTAAATTTTTTTTTTCCAGTGTTTCAAGATTCATTCCCCATTCCCCACACCCAGTGCTCCACGCCTCAAATGGGTTCTAGAAGAGTGTGTGTGTGTGTCCATCTCCTGGTCCCTGAGTCCTCACACCAGGCCTTGGCCCTTCTGCCTGCCCTCTGGTCGAGTGGCTCCCAGGGCCTGGGCCAGCAAGTCTGTGATGTGGCATGCCGGGAGGACCAAGGGCTCTTATAGGGGCCTGGCGGGGCTCTGGGCTCCAGGTCCCACCGCCTCCTCCAACCACAAGAGCCTCAGATCATCTGTCTTCCCTAGAGCTTAGCCACCCCCACGCTGGGTGTCCTTACGGGCCTGGTTTGGGGGATTTTCAGGGCTTTTGGGTGATGTGTTCCACATAACATGTCCCTTCCCCTGGCCTCCCAGGTTTCTCACCTCTAGGCAACTTGGGGGCCACAGCCAGTGTGTCATTGGCCTGTCCACCGGTGCCTCGCCCCGTGCCTGACACAGAGCCAGTAACAGTCATGGACAGCAAAAGCACAGAGGCTTGGGGGCCCGTGCACCCACAGCAGGTCGATGGCACAGGTGCTGTAATGCTCCTCATTTTACGTACTGGGGGATAGCCCCTGACCCAAGATCCCACAGCTGGTAGGTGGCAGGAGGGGTATTTGAACCCCAACTCGGAGGCTCTGCTTCTCTCCATGTGTTGTACCTGCTGAATGCAGTAAGTACACAAGCAGGGGTCTGTGTGCAGCCCTGAGAATAGTGTTTTGCTTGAGGGACAGAGTCCCAGGGCTGACTCAGTCCTGTTCGGTCGCCATCTGACCTGCTAGGGACACTGTGGACCCAGAGCCACGTGTCTGAGCTCCTGCATCTGGGACAGCATTGAGACTGGACACCCACCTTCCTGAGCGTCCAGGGTGGGGTCCAGAGCCTTAGCATTTACTGGGCCCCTCACGTTTGTCTGGCCCTATTAGTAACACCACAAATACAAGAACTGCTTTTATGTTTCCTCAGAGAACTTATTAGGCAGAACTGTTTGGGTTGCAAGGGAGAGAAAGTTAGCTTAAGCAAAGAGAATTTTCGAAAGATACTCTTTATTTCACAGAACTCTGGAGGACATTAGGTGCAGCTGGGACCAGAGCCCTGAATGTCGGTGTGGGCCCATCTCTTAGAACATCGTGGTTGGAAGGACCGAGGCCAAGCACGGAGAATCGGTCACATCACAGCGCAGAGTCAGGAATAAGGCCTGGGATTACGGAGCTGGTGGGATGGGAGGGAGTGGGTGTGGCTGGAAGCAGGGGTGCGGTTCCGTGTGGCCGGGATGTAGCTTTTTTTTGTTTTGTTTTGTTTGGTTTGGTTTTTTGTTGTTTTTTGTTTTATTTTTTTGTTTTATTTATTTATTTTTTTATTGTTACTAAAATTTTTTTTCCCAGTGTTTCAAGATTCATTCCCCATTCCCCACACCCAGTGCTCCACGCTTTAGGTGTCCCCAGTACCCACCACCAGGCTCTCCCATCCCTCCACCCCCCTCCCTCCAAGTCCCTCAGTTTGTTTCTGTGTTCAAAGTCTTGGATGTAGCTTTTGCTGTAGGAGAGTGGGAGCCGATCTTGAGGAGCAGAGTGAGATGATGGCCACAGAACCCGGGGTGCAGCCTCCGGTCAGTGTGTGCTCCAGGGAGTGAAGACGAGAGATGAGAGCAGCATGGGGATGTGGGGCCAGGAGGGAAGTAGCCATGGATGATGTTAGATGGGCCAGACGTTCATGAAGGTATATGAAACTGTCTCTCCCAAGAAGGAAAAAGGCAGGTGACAGCCAGAGCGATACGGAGGGGCCTTGAGCTGCATGCACTTCCTCCCGGCTAATGGCGGCTGTTCAGCTCACTGAGCCAGTAGGGAGAATGGAGGGCTGCATGGGGGCAGCTCTGCCCCCTCCCAGCCTCTCCCCAGTCAGTCTACCCTCTCCTTTGGACTCAGACTGCTAGTCCCCTACTCCTCTGGGGACACAGGGAAGGGAGCTGTCCATGGCTGTCTGTGAACTGCCTTCTTGGACTAGGAATTGTGGGCCCCAGATTTGGGGAGACTGGTGGCAGGTGATGGACGGAGCTGGCCATGGACAGAGGCAAACTGCCCAGCCTCTGGGAGGCGAGCTGTGGGGCCTCAGCTGCCCCAAGTTGGCAGACCCCCCTGGTGCTGGGTCCAAACGATCCCAGACAACCATCTGGGAGAACACAGGTCTGGAAGCTGACCACATCAGTATACTCATGCTGCTGTGTGTTTGAGGCATCCAGTAGGCCTCATTTAGTCTTGGTCCTCAGTCTGTCGGAGGAAGGAAGAAGACAGTAACCCTCTGCCCTCTGGCAGGTGATATTTTCGATGGGTGGTGGGGAGCGGGAGTGGAGTCCAGAGTGGATGAGAGGAAGTCTGACCGCAAAAACCGCCTTGGAGGGCGATGCGTGTGACTCTAAGCTTTGCTCTGTCTCGTGGCTTTTGAGCCCAACTGAAGAAAGAACCTCAGAGTCGGCTCAGTGCTAGCGTAGTGGTTGGGATCAGGTGAAGACTTGAAGCATCAGTTTGAATGTATTCATTTAGTCCATGTTACATTTGCATTTCCAATTTTAGCTCAATTTTCATTTTACTTGGTCAGAGCAAAGCCCTGGTTCTTTGAGAGGTAGGCAGCAGAGGCCGAGTAAGAAACCCCACAAACCACTTAGCTAAGCATTGCGAATGCAAGCATTTGCTTCCTTCACCAGCATCTGGGCTAAGCCAGTTTAAAGCTGGGAAATCCCTGCATCTGTTAATCTCTCTCCTGGCCTTGACCACCAGCAGGTGCCCTGTTTGCTGACACGCCGATACTTCTCAGGGAGCAGAGGACTTGGGTTGCTCAGGGAGAGGTGGCTTAGTGGCATAGCAGGTGGGGTTCTAAACTAGCTAGTGACCCAATTATCCATCTACTTCTGAACCTATTGGTCCAAAGTTACCCAATTACTTGGGTTCTGCCGTTCAGAGAAACTTTGTTACTGTTGAATGTTCCTGCATTCTCCCATATTCTTATCTACCCTGGGCAGAGTGGCCACATAATAATTAAGGTAGAGGTTTAAGTTGAAGGTCAGAGGGGCTCACATCTGGGCAGTTTTCCATGAAGGGGAATCCTAACAAGTGCTAACAAGCAAAAGTGATGAGGGTTCTTTAAAACATTTTGAAACACATGCACTCCAATTCAAGAAATATCTTTTAAGCACCAGCTGCGCACCACTCACCATTGTAGGTTTGGGATTACCATGTTGGAGAGGACAGGGAGAGCCCCTGCCTTCACATTGCCTGCATTCTAGCACAGTGCCGTCCACTAGAACTTTCTGCCGTGATGGAAGCGTTTTGCACTGTCCAGATCTGTAGCCACCAGCCACGTTGCTGTTGGGCGCTAGAAATGTAGAACTGAATTTTGACTTTTATTTAACTTTAATTGGTTGAGATTTAAATAACCACACGTGGCTAGTAAGGACCGTATTGGACCTTGTGAATCTAGAAGCATATGTTTTTAAAATGTTGTGCTACAAACCTGCCGAGTCTTGACTTACCATTGCCCAGAATGTTGCTGAAGAGTGGAGATGCCCAGGGTCCAATTAGTGTGGCCAGAGGGGAGGAAGGGGTGGATTGCCGTCTCCCATCTGAGCCTCGGCTATTAGGAACTGCAGGGATGGCTCTGTGTCTCTTTGGTTGGAAAACTTCCGGAAAATCGTGCTCTCCGTCTTCTGCATGGGCACGCTGTGTTTGTGTACGTGGAGAGTTCTGGGTTTTGGATGCATTGCTCTGCTCCTTTTAAAAAAACATGCTCTTGGTAGGGGGAAATGATATCAGCTGCAGAGAAAACCCTTCTAGGGAAAGCGGGGCTAATTCACGTGTCCCCGGTAGGGTCGGTGACAATAAGGGTTTTGCGGCCTGCCTGTCACGTTAATTGTATGTTATTAGAGGGGCATTAATCTGATGATTATTAACACGATGGATTTTTAAGCAGTTGCCTTGTGGCAGACTGGAACCTGAAGATCAGGGATCTACGTTAGCAGGTGTTTGCTGTGTTAAGCAAGAATTAGCTACTTGTTTGCACCTAGTGGGCCCCGGAGGGTGCGGCAGGGTCTTCGTTTCCTGAGGGCCTTTAGTCTTTGTCAGGTGGAAGGGGGTGTATGTGAGGAGGGCAGTGGAATGTCTTCATCAGCAAGATGTGTCGAGCCCCCAAAGGGTCAGGTTCCAGAAGTTTGGATTCGGTAGCACTCTCTCTCTCCTTCGAGTCCCCCGTGGAGGTCCACCGATCCGTCTGTGGCTGAGCTGGTCAGTCACTCACGGATTCGCCCTTTTTCCATCAAGCAGCTCAGATGGGCACCGCTCACCTCTCAGTGACCTGTCCAGGGCCTGGTCAGGACTTTGTTTCACCAAAGACAGCTACTGACCACGTGCTAATGCTTGCCAGCGGCTCAGACTGCTGAGAGGCTCCCATCTGTCCACCACCACAGCCCGCTTGCAAGCAGAGCCCTGTGAGAAAGGCTGTGTGTTTCCTCCTGAACCACCCAGGACCGTGCGGAGGCAGGCCGTGCACTCGGAGGGATCCTCCCTCCACGGTGGATCCCTGCCCCCGGCCAGCATCTGCTGAGGTTCTCGGAGCACTGATGTCCTTGGGGAGCCCCCTGCATGGGCCAAGCTAGTGGTAAAGGCAGGCCTAGGCCGGGGAGGTGCTGTGCGAGCCCGAGACACGCCGTCGTCCCCAGCCCTGGTTAGGACTTCCATGGAAATCCCACTGAGTTTTAAGACAGAGGAACAAAGAGAAGCACCGTGAAGAAGGAAGAAGCATTGGCTTCAGCCGCATCAGAGGCGCGGTGGAGTCGGCTGCTGTGGCCGGAAGTAGGAAGTTGCCACGAGCCACAGTTCAACAAAGGGTTTGAAATCCAGATACAGCATTTGCCATCACAAATTTGGGGAGTGGCGTGGAGGTGGAGGAGGAGAGAGACCAGAAAAGCCGACACAGCCCTTGGCCAGGTGGACATAACATAGATTGAGTACCCACAGCATGCTGGGCACCGTGTCAGAGCTCCCTAAACATTTCCAGGGGGCTCTGATGGTGACCCCCACAGTGCCCGCTGCGTTCTAGGCCCTGGGTGTGGAGTTTCAGGGCAGAATCAGGCCCGAGGTCACGACAGCTGGGTCAGCATTCTTTACCTCCTTCTCACTCCTGCTTCATCACAGCCCTGTCAGGGAGATGGCTTTCTCCCCACTTCACAGGCGGGAAGATTGAGCTGCACGGGGCCGTGCTCAGGGCAGTCACCCTACCTGTCTGAGGCAGAGCCAGGAATAGCCTCCATGCTGCCTGGCTTTTGGCCATTTCCCCCTCTGCTCCCAAAAGCAGCTCATCGTGATGGAACAGGGGTGAATGAGGGGCAGTCTGTTGAGCTGTCCTGTTTGCAGTGATGGGAAATCTCCAGGGGAGTTTCCCCGGAATCATCCCCAAACTCAATGACCCCTTGCTAACATTCGTGTGACGTGGCTCTTGGGAGCAGTCGGTCAATGGAACCATCTGGAGTCTTCTGATTTGAGTTTTGGAGGAAAAGAGAATGCTTGAGTCCTTGTAACTCAGGATAGCAGTGTCCTGGAGATGCGCCTTGGCCAGATGGCTGTCCTTCCAGGGGAACCCCAGGGTGAGTGTGGGAGTGGCTGAGCCAGCCAGGCCTTTGGGGGGGGACCAGGAGGGAGGGCTTCCAGCTGTCCCTTCGCTCAGCTTGCCTCCCCCAGACTCCATGTGGCCCCTTTCCTCAGGCGCAGAGGGTCACATCGTCCTGGCATCTGGACCAGGGACACGCCTCTGGCAGAGGGGAGTCTCCCCAGACCCTGGAATAAAGTCAAGCAGCCTCGCGATGGAGGCAGGCTGGGCCCACGCACCTGAACAGCAGATGAGAGGAGAGAAGAGAGGCTGGCCCCCCTGGTGGATTTTGACCAGATGCTGGCCCGCAGGAGGGCCCAGTGCTTCCGGCAGGCAGGAGCGAGGGGTGGGGTGGGGGAGGGGCGCCCTTGCCACCAGGGAGCACCTGGCCTGGCCAGAGTGGCATTCTGCACAGGCGGGGGATTCCGTCTCCCCCTCTCTTCTGTGGCCCATAGCCTCCATTTGGAGGCGACACTGGTTTATTGCGGCGTCCTCGTCGGTGCCGAATGGGGATGTTGGTGGATACCTGGTTAAATAAGTATAAATAGTTTTCTTTCTGATATGTGACCGGATTATTTTCCAGTTGATTTCAAGCCTTGGCCCCAAGTGGCCCACAGATCAAAAAAAGATAAGGGTCAGTTACAAGGTTGAGCTCATTCTCCGTTGCCATGGCAACTGACCTCAGGCAACCCTCAGAGGACTACACCCAGCTCCCCAGGTGATATTTTTACTGTCCATGCCATCAATCCCAGACCTTTCAAAACTCAGACTGCCTAATTGTCAGGGCTCTGTTTTGAAGAGGCTCCGGGTCCCCCGTGGGGCCCAGGTTCAGGCTGCCAGATCTCATTTATAAGCCTTTCTGAAACACAGGGGACCAGGAGATGGGTCCCTCCTGCCCAGAGAGGCCTGGGAAGGTGCCCCCGAGGGGAGGAGGTAGGGCACAGCCCATCCTCCAGGATTAATTAGGAAAATGGCAGCCGGAATGGGGGCGGCAGTGGCGGGGCGTGCCTTCAAGCAATGGCTAAGTGTTCTTGAGTGAGGGGAGGTGCTGAGCAGGCCTGAGCACCGGCATTTGGGGTCTGGGCTAGTGGGGACGCCAGGGTGCTCACACATTATCAGCCATTGTCCCCGGAGTCTCCAACAGTCCCTCCAAAGACAGCCCAAGTCATGCTCAGTCCGGTTGTGATAACAGGACAGTGTTTCCCACTGTTGGTGCATTTCTGTCTTCTGTAAAACGTAGACAACAAGTGATGGTAGAAAAGTTTTCTCTTTTTTAGAGATAGAAGCGTATGATTTGGGGGAAGATTATAGCTATGAACACACATCTTCGTGACAACAGGCTTCCAGTAAGATCAGCGTCCCCAGAGGCCTTTTTATAGGGCTCAGTGCTCCACAAACTTGAACGCATACCCAAATCACAGGGGCACTTTAAAACTGCAGATTCTCATTCAGCAGATCTGGGCTGGGCCCTGAGATTCTGTATTTCTCCTCAGCTCCTGGAGGTGCCGGGGCCCCTGCTCTGGGGACCTAAACCTGCCTACAGGAAGGTAGTTACTTAGGGTACCAGACCCAGAGGTGTTGGGGGTCCCAAGATCAGCCCTTGCCCCTAATTCCATGTTCCCCCAGTTCCTGCCTTGCTCTGTTTCTTCCTTTGCCCCTTGTCAGCTCTGAGGTCAATATCACATACCCTGCCCCCTTTTCCCTTACAGCCCGCCTTGGTTCATTTCTTTGTGGTATTTAATAACAAATCAATAGATAAACAGCCTGATCTGGCTGCCCAGAGACTAGTACCTGCCCTCTTCTTTTCCACCCAAAGGTCTTTGTTCCTCACAGAGAACAAAGGACGGTGTCCTCCATTGGCCTGTGTTTCTATTTCCTGTTCGGTGCCTGCTTGTGGTTGGTTATTTGTTAGGGCAGCATCAGAGGGGTCCTCTCCTGGGGTCCCCCTCTGACCTGCTCATTTACCTGGATGAATGCTGTGCTCCTAGTTCTTCCTCCTCCTTATCTCTGTGTGCCCTGTGTGTGTCTGAGCCCAGGCCCCGGGATCTCAGGGGTCTTTACTTGACCCGAGCCAGGAACAGAGGAATTCAGCTTCATGTGGCAGTTTGTGCATTCCCTGCCTTCCTTCCATTCCCAGAAATGGCCGTTGTAGTGTGGGTCCCTCCCTGCTTACCTGGGGAAAGTTCCTAGCCCTCTGGCCAGCTGTAGCTGGTGCCAGCAGAGGGACTCCAGGCTCAAACGTGGAAGCTGGGAGGATATATCCATCTGTCCACACCCCCAAATTCTGGGTGGTCAAGGAGCAGAGGGTGGCTTGCTGGGTCCCAGGTCTCAGGTCCTGGGCTTATTCTGCTATTTTCTGAAGGTATAGAGGACTGCTTACAGTGACCATGTGCTCCCAGCCCCGGCCCGGCCACTTTGCTGACACGGGTGCTGCCCCTTTAAGCCTTTTTCCCCCTTCCTGTCCACTGAGGGGGACCCTCCAGACCTGTACTCTTGGAGCAGGCCATTTTGTGAGGATCTGATGAGCGAGTTTCCAAAGGCAAGCACAGATTTTATAAGCCACCAGTCCTTCCAGTTTAGGGGGAGACCACTGTTGTGTGATAAACCGGCATTTACCAGCCACCTTACACCATGTTCCAAACATTGTACTAAGTGCTTTGCATGAGTCGCTCATTTCTTATTTGTTGAGCACCTCCTATGTGCCAGGCCCTATTCTAGGCACTGGTGACATAGCATGAGCGAAATACCTTTCACAGAGCTCACATGTGTGCGTGTGTGTGCGTGTGTGCGCGCACGCGTGTGTGTGTATGTGTGTGTGTGTGTAAGATGCGTGAGGGAAGGGAGTCAGTTAAAAAAAAAAACCAAAACAATCAACTGTAATATGCCAGGTGGTGATAAGCACTATAAAGGGCATTAAAGGTGGATGAGGTGCTAGAAAGGATGGGGGTGTGTGCTGCTTCAGTGTGTGTGGGGGCGTCCAGAACATCCTCTCGGAGGAGGTAGCATTTGAGCAGACTCCTGAATGAAGCGAGGGAAGGAGATGGTCTGGGGGAAGAGAGTTTCCTTGAGGGCAGACATCCTGCGGCAGAAGCAGCCTGCTTGACAGCCTTACAAAAACACTGTGATGTTTCCCATTTTCTAGCAGAAGCAGCTGAGGCTCAGAAAGGTTCATTAACTTACCCAAGTACACACAGCGAATGACTAGAACTGGGACTCAAGCTCAAGTGTTTCTAGTTCTCCCTTTTGTGTCCTTAATTGCTACTTCCCAAATGGAGTGGCTAATTGTGCCCCCTGTCAAGACAGGTGACAGTCACTCGTCCTCTCCCCTGGGAGGGGTCTGGGCGGTAATGATACTACTCCTGGGTCAGCTTCCCCAAGTGGGGTCCCTGCTTAGAGAAGGGCCAGGCCAGGCCCAGCGACATGGCAGGAGCAGGTCGCGCTCAGTGCGTGAGAGCCCGAGAACAATGCCCCGTCCACTCCCCACCGCAGCCTGCTGCCCCTCCCTCCCAGGCAGCAAATTATGGCCTCCGAATGTGTGCCCAGGCCTGCCTTTGACATCAGTGGGGCCCACCTGAGCTTCACCTTCAGGATTCTGATAATCAGCTCTCTCTCCTCCTGGCTTCCCCCAAGACCTGTATGGAAATAAGTATGTGTCTGCCAGGATCAAATGCTTCTGGAGACAAGAGTCGGTACCGAGGACATTACAGGGAGCTATCATCTCCGCACGATGCTCTTCCACAAAGCCCTCTGCTCCTCTTTTGGGCTGACACAGTTTCAGCCTGAAAGGTTCCAGCAGGCCGACTTGGTTTTAAGCAAAAGCACATCCTATTATTTTTTTGAGAAATGAAGTGTAAAATTAACACTTATTGTTCCTGAGCAGAGGAGAAAGAAAAAAGAGAGAGAGAGAGAGAGAAGGTTGGGGTGGGCGGGGGGGACTCTGGGATGTTCGTGCTTGCTGGGTTATTTCTTTGCAGTTAGGGTTTTTATTTATTTTTATTTATTTTTAAATCATCATAATAAATCAATGGATTCCCTGTGCCAGCCCCGACTTATGGGGACTGGGAGGAAAGATCTGGCACAGTGAACAGGCAAAATCTGCATTTCACTTGACAAATAAGCGGGGCTGCATAATTCACTGGAGTTGTGTGGGTCTCTTATGGATGCCTGTCATGAGCTACAAAAAAAAAAAAAAAAAAGGAATAGAATAGAGAGGAAGTGATTTTGCGTCTTAACTCACAAAATCCTCCAGTCCCCTGCGCCAGGGCAGAGGGGCCTGTGGGCTCCCAGACAGCTTTGTCATTCTGCTCCAAGTTATCTGCCGAGGTTGTGTGACCTTATATAATTTGGGCAAGTTATTCTCGGAGGGTGCCGTTCTCCGAGGAGCACGCGGCTTGGGACAGGCGAGAGGTTTTCCGTGTCGGCGGGGTAAGGAGTGACGGTGGCTGCACATTCTGTCCGTATCCGTGGGCTGGTTTCGGGTCATCAGCACACACAGGAGTGTGTACACTCTAACTAGGGCAGCCCCCCCCCCATTTTCCTGGATGGCTGGATAAGCAGAGGTACACATGATGGACACCCCGGGGAGCTCTTCCACCTGCCTCCGGTGGGCAGAGGGCCTTGTTCCTTCAGAAAGAAGATTTGCAGACCAGAAGGTCTGGCCTGAGTGGGAGAGAATCTCTGGTCTGCGGAAGCCCTTCCGGTTTTCTTATTTTTCACTTGGTTTTCACTTGGTGCTTGTGTTATTTTTCCTCCCCCGTCTCCCCAGGTTTGACTCTCTTCAACATGTTGGGGGGTGGCGAGGAAAGGGAGTAGGGGCACGTGGTGGTCTACTGGGCTCTTGATCTAATTAGCCCACCTTGCATTGACACCAGGTTAGGGGTGTGATGTGCTTGAATGGCAGCCGTTTGGGGCCCGGGACCCGGCTGGCGTTCCCACGGCTGCCTGACTGTGCACATTCATGAACGTGGGTGCAGGGTGTAGCGGGGCTATGAATCAGGGGGGGACCGGCTGATGAATTGTTCGACACTCGGAGAACGGAAAGTGACTGTCAGACATGATTTCTCTGATTTATAAGTTGTGGGAGCCTTCTTTGTCCTCTCAGTGTTTGTGCATCAGACGGCATGTCTCCATTCACAGGCAAGTGGATAAAACCCCGCTTGGCAGAGAGCAGTAAATCCTCCTTTGCCATCCCCGCCTGGGGAGCTGGCTGTGGTTGGGCAGGGGGAGAGGGCCTAGCCGGGGAAAATCTCTCCTCTGTGAGTATTTCCCAAGCCCCTTCTGCGGGTCCAGGTGGGGCCTAATGCTGCGGGGGCTAGAGGAGGAGCAGCCATTCTCTGTGCCTACCACCTAGTGGGCAGGATCAGAAAGACTCCTAGGACATGGCTAGAGGAATCCAGGGTGCAGCTGTGCACACTGGCATAGCCAGGGGAGGCTGCCTGGAGGTGGTGTGCAGGTGGGATCCATATGGAGTGGAAGGGCTTTGAATCCTGTTCAGAGCACTGCCCCCAGCTGGCTGTTACCTTAGCAAGTGGTCGAATTCTCTTTCCTAGAAATGGGGTTTTACCAGCCAGCAGGGTTAATTCTGATGTTTAATGTATGTTCTCAGCTTAAACATTAAGTTAGATTATGAACAATAATAGAAACCTCTGTGCAGTCAGTATTTCACATCCCGTCTGCCTTGTTAATGCCCGAGAGTGTCCACATTCTGCCAGGGAGGCTTTCGTTCATCCACTCCTTACTCTGTGCCAGGCACTGAGAAGCATTGTTTGTGTGGGGCATGGGGGTGTTTGGGGGTCTTCTGAGGCAGCCCCCACACAGGAGGCCATCTCTAATTATGATGAGAGTCTCCCCAAGGGAAGTGGAGGACGTGAGTAGGGCCTCTGTGGCGAACGTGCTGAGCCTGCCCTGTGTCCCCAAACTTGTCAATGAATTCCTTTTCCGCCAGTAGAAGGGGAAGATCTGCCTGCGTCTCTGTCGGGTGCATGTGGCCTAGTTGCCAGGGCTCCAGGGGCAGGATAAACACCTGGAAGATTTCAGCCAGTGGGCTATGTGGGGCAGGCCCACCGGCACACGCACGTGTGTGCATGCGTCTCGGCGGGGCGCACCCGGGGGATGGGGGGGATGGCTGAGCCAGCGGGATGCCTGCTGTCCCTACCAGCCCCTGCCAGGGCCTGGGGACCCAGGGACTCGCCAGGAGCCTCAGCCCATCTGTGTGCATGACTTGCACTGGCAGAGCCCCTCTGCTACCTAATTCTTGCCTTCGAGGGCAAATCGGAGCACCTGGCACCTTCGGTGAGGCTGGTTCCCAGGGGGAGCCCGAGAGGGAGCGTGTGTCCTTGGCTGTCCCAGATAATACTCTCACTGATACTCACAGGCTTGACAACAAACACTTATTGAGCACTTGCTGTGTGCCAGGGGCTGGTCAAAATCTCTTTATGTATTAACTCATGTACCTTTTTGGGGGGAAAGATTATTTATTTGAGAGAGAGAGGAGTGGAGAGGGGCAGAGGAAGAGAGAGAAACTTTAGCAGAGCACGCTGCGGGGCTTGAACCTACCACCCTAAGGTCAGAACCTGAGACGAAACCAAGAGTTGGACGCTCAACTGACTGCACCACCCAGGGGCCCCTGTATTAACTCATTTAATTGTCACATCAACTATAAGAGGAAGGCTGTTGGAGGGGGTGACTTTTTTTGAAGACTTTTTTTTCATTTTTTTTTAAAGATTTAATTAAGTATTTGAGAGAAAGAGAGTGCATGGTGGGAAGGGGCAGGCGGGGGAAGAGGAGAGGGCGAAGCAGACTCCCCACTGAGTGTGGAGCCTGATGTGGAGCTCGATCTTAAGACCCCGAGATCATGACCTGAACCGAAATCAAGAGTTGGATGCTCAACCGACTGAGCCACCCAGGCGCCCCAACTTTTATTATTTTTTTTTTAAGAGCAGTTTTAGGTTTATGATAAAATTTCCCTTCTCTTTTCTGCCCCATGCAGGCATAGCCTCCCTCATTATCCTGGCCACTCACCAGAATGACCAGGTACATGTTTTTTGAAAAGTGACACATCGGAATCACCAAAGACCGTAGTTTACCTTGGGGTGCCCCCTTGGTGTTGTACCTTCTGTGGGTTTGGACAAATGTGTAATGACATACGTCCATCATTATAATATCATGCAGAATGTTCTCCCTGCCTGGAAGTCTCTGGGCTCTGTTCCTCCCTGCCCCCACCTTAGGGCAACCCACTCATCTTTTTAACATCCTCATAGTTTTGCCTTTTCCAGAATAGTTGGAACCATACAGCATGTAGCCTTCTTGGATTGGCTTCTTTCAGTTGGTAACACGCACTGAAGTTTCCTCCATGTCTTTTCATCGCTTTGATCGCTCAGTTCACTTTAGTGCGAATAATAATCCGCCCTTAGGATGGACCACAGTTTGGGTGTCCGTTCACCGACTGAAGGGCATCGTGGTTGCTCCCAAGGTTTGGACATTATGAGTAAAGTCGCTGTAACCATCCGTGTGCAGCTTTTTGTGTGCATAGAAGTTTCCAGCTCCTTTGGGTGAATACCAAGGAGGGAGATGGCTGGATCCTACACAGAGAGTGTGTTTCGCTTTGTGACAAATCGCCACACCATCCTCCAGGGTGGCTCTGCCATTTTGCATTCCCGGCCGCAGAGGGTGAGAATCCTGTGTTGCTCCACATCTTTGTCAGGACTTGCTGTCATCAGTGTTCTGGATTTTGGGCATTCTCGTGGGTGTGTATGGTTAAGGAAGGCAGTTACTGTGTTTTTGACAAAAGAGGAAACTGAGGCACACAGAGTTTAGGTAACTTGCCTAAGATCATGCAGTGAGTGGCAGCTCTGGGTTCCAACCCTGGATGAGGTGACCCTCAAGCTAGGGTGACTCCCCACCACACGCCCTGCTGAGCCACGGGCCACACTGCTGGCAGATACTGGCCCCTCCCATCCTCAGGGGTCCTCACACAGGCTCCTGGGACCGGGGCTCAGGGGCCCTCATTTACTCTGAGTGGACGGATGCCTGGGCCACACGGTGTGAAGAAGCAGCCAGGATTCGAACTCTGCCCTGCTGACTCGGGGCTGGGGTGCCAGACCTTGGCTCTGCTCTCCTGGTTGCTGGGGAGAAGCTGAGGTTTGAGGTCATAGCAGCTCCCAGGAGGGTAGATGGAGCCACGTTCTGACCGGGAAGGACAGGGTGTCTGCCCTTTGTCCATCAGCCACTGGCCATAGGCCATCTGTTGCAAAATTTTAAAAAAGATCATTTTATTGTTATTTTAATGACATCTACTGATGATGGCTCAAGCCTCAGTAAAAGCCAGAATCCCCCAGTGGCCAGCATGGCCCTGGGCGATGGGCATCCCTGTGTCCCCTCTGACCTCATCCCACCCCCACCCCAGCCACAGGCTTCAGGCATACTGCCCTCCTGCTACCAGCAAGCCGGCGCATCACTGGATCCCTTCAGGGCCTTTGCCCTTGATTGTCACCTAGGGAGCCCCCATGTCCTCTCGTCACCTCCTGACAGTGTTAGGTTGGTCGTCTTTATTATGTGTCTCTCCTACCCTTAGAATAGGGAAAAGCCCGTTATCTGTTTAGATCCCCATGGAATCCCCAGCTCAAAGTGCCTGGCACAGAGCACATGCTCAGTAAATATGCTCCTGGATTTTTAAAAAAATTCTGGTCGGACTCCTTTCTCTGTGTGGATCCCATCCTGGGCTTCTCTCCACTGGCCTCAGATTCAAGCTGTTGATCGTAGCCTGCACATATTCTTGCTGGACCAGCGATCACAGCAAATGATGCCTTCGAGAGCCAGATACTTGGGGCCAGCCCCCGGGGTCTGTCAGCTTCTGGGGGCGGGGCTATCTGGAGCTGGGGTTGGTCTTGGCATCTGTGCCCCTCCCCCCAGCCCTGGTTCTGGGAACCCGGAAGAGGCTAGCCTGGACTATGCTGGGGGCCCTTGGGCTCCTGCCCAGAGGACACGGTTTACAGCATCACTGATGGCCCCCGTTCTCCTTGCAGAGGAAGGCATCAACCATGAGTGTAAGCTGTGCAACCAGATGTTCGACTCCCCAGCCAAGCTCCTCTGTCACCTCATTGAGCACAGCTTCGAGGGCATGGGTGGCACCTTCAAATGCCCCGTGTGCTTCACAGGTAAGTGTGCATGGGGGTGTGTGTGGGGTGGGGGTGCAGGGCCTGGCCCTTTAATCATTGGACCCCAGCACATGCTCCCACCCTGACATGGACCTGGGGTCCCCAGGGGACCTGCAGCTCATCACCCTGCCTGCCCCATGCAGAGCTGGCCTGTGCCCCACCCCCCGCCTCTGGCCCCTTCTCTTAGGCAGGTTGAGGGCCCTCTTTCCTAGCCCACCCCTCACTGCTTTGTATAACTGCTTTTTCCAGCCCAGCCTCACCCCTGTGTTGCCTTCTGTGGGCTCCTCTCCCTGACCTGCGAGCTCTGTCCAGCAACAGTGGGGCTCTTTCTATATACACTTCCTGGCTCCCCTGCCTCCTGGACCTGCCTTGGCCCCTGCTCCATCCATGCTCCAGGATGGAGGGGTCAAGGGCAGCTCTGCTGGCCAAGTCCCCAGCCCCTTGCCCCCAGCCCCCAACCTGGCTACCCGCCCAGGCAAGCGGCTGTCCCGGCCCGAGGCGAGTCTCAGGGGCTCTGCCATCCCCCCTCCTGCTGCCCAGATGGCAGCCGGTGTGCGTGGGGGAGCCCTGGCCTTCCCCCTGCCTCCCCCGACATCTGTTGTCTGCCACGGCAAGAAGCCCACCCCGGGGAGGGCGCCTGGCAGGAGGGGATTTCTGAAGTGCTCACCTCCCAGACACACAGCTGCCTCGGGGCCACCTCCTGCATGTGCCCAGGGCTGGGGCTGCCTCGTGGACAGTTGCCACTGGGAAGCCGGGCTGAGACCCACTCCATGACAGGCTTGGGGAAGGGGCTGTGCTGGGGGGTAAGTCCCTGCACCCTCACACGCCTCTGAGGAGCACAGGAGTCTTGGAATACCCTGGTGCTCCTTCCCCTCGATCTCGGGAGCCCTCATCCGTCTGCTACCATCCCACCCTGCAGGTCAGTCGGAGGCTGGCACCGAGGGGCCTTGGCTGTCAGGTTGGCCGACCCAGGACACTGGGTCCCCTGTGTGGGGATCTGAGGACGCTGATAATAATCTCAACAAGAATAGGAATTCATGTTCATCGAGCACCTTCTTGTACCAGACAATGTGTTAATTTCATTTAATTCAGCTCTCAGCTCTGCTGCCTGTTAGCAGTGGGACCTAGGACGAATCGTTTAACGTTCCCAGTGCCTCAGTTTCCTTGTCTGTAAAATGAGGGGAAAATAGTGCCCACCTTACAGGCCTGGGCCAGAATTAGGGGCCCACACACAGATGGTGTCCGGCAAATGATGATGAAGGCAATGGCGATGACATTCCCTGCTCTAATCACGTGCCAGATCATCTTCTAAGCATCTTGCAAATATTAACCCATTTGTTCCTCCCAGCCACCCAGTGAGCTACATACTTTATGATCCTCATTTTTTCAGAAGAAGAAATGAAGCCCAGAGAGGTTCAGGGACTTACTCAATGTTGCACAGCCCTTTAGTGGCAGAGCTCAGCTCCACTGGCTCGAGCCCTCTCTTGTAGCTGCCAGTGATCTTCTAGTAGTCCCTTATCTGCCTGATTGTGTCCGTGGTTGGGTGAGACCTACTTGTGAGTGAGTTGGGGGTGCCCATGCTGGCATCCCCAGAGTCTGGCCCCTGATGGCCATGTCCGTGTCCAGTCTTTGTCCAGGCCAACAAGTTGCAGCAGCACATCTTTGCCGTGCATGGGCAGGAGGACAAGATCTACGACTGCTCGCAGTGCCCACAGAAGTTCTTCTTCCAGACCGAGCTGCAGGTGAGTACCCTTGTCTGTTGCACACACTAGCTGGTGCTCTTTGGGGCTCCCATGGGCACCGAAGGTCTTGGGGTGAAGCCAGGATGGTGGGGTCTTATACTTAGCCTCAATCCTACCCAGAAAGCAACAGGTACTTGGTGTGGCACATGTGGCTGTCCTCATGGAGGCTCGAGTGGGGTGGCCTCCTGGCCTCTGTTGACCAGCACTCTCAGATGAGCTGAACTGGAGTCACGGACCTGGTTGAGGAGAGGCTGTTGGTGGTGGTGCTTCCGTGCCAGCCCCTTCCTGTCTTGGGGGTCCTGTTTCTATACCAATCTAACATGATGATGTTCAGCAGAGCTTTGGATCTGTGGCTGGTGGTCTCTCCAGCTTGCATGGCTGAATCCTGGGGCTTTGTGTGGCCAGAAAATGGGTCTGAGGTCTTGGAGCCTCCACCTCTGCCTGGGAAAGCCAGAAAAGTGAGAGCAGCCAAGTTGGGCCCCGACTCCAAGGAGTGGTGTGCACCATGGATCCTGATGGGGCTCCCAGGGGCAACATAGCGGCTCTGGCCAGCTTCCTTCAATCCCCATGCAACACCTGCAGCAGCCGAAAGGGCCCTGGGGAAGGGACACCGTGTTGACCCTCCTCTCCTGACCCTACAGCCACTCCTCTTGGTGTCCTACTGTCGTTGGTTACCAAGGACTCCTGTGTCCAGCTGGAGCTGCCTTCTTGCCCTGCTGGCTTCTGCATGAAATTCTTGTATCATTGGATTGGTCACATGTCCACCCAGAAATCCCATGCACGCGTGAACACACAGACACACACACACACCCAGAATACCACTCACACATCAGAACACCACCCCCCAAAAGGAAGTTCCACATGACTGTCCCCGGACACACCACACGTACACACAGGCATGCCTCGATACCATACACCGAGAATAACACCACTTTCCACAGCCAGCGTGAGGGATGGGGCGAATCACACACCAGCTTTCAAAGCTTCCCCTGGACAGCCACACACATCTCCGTCTCTCGTGTTGGCTTGGCCAGATGCAGTCATGTAGCCGTGCCCAGTTGCAGAGGGGACGAGGAAGGTAATGCTGTCCTGTGCCCAGAAGGAAAGGAGCGCTGGCATTGGTCACCCCGCCAAGCACCGTGCACACCGTGACTCTCAGGGTCTGCCTGCCCTGCCCCCTCTGCCTCCACCCCTCCCCCATCCCGGGCGGGTGTTGACCAGGCACTCATCAGTCACGCTCTTTCCTGAGGATGCCGAGGGGCGGCAGTGGAGGGCCCCTTTCCTGGGGTCGAAGGAGTACAGCAGCCCAGGTCACCCAGAGGAAATGCACACAGGCCCCTGGAGGGCTCAGTGGGGATTCACCATTTGACAGTCAGGGTCCCCTCCTGCAGGCTGGCCCCATGTCAGGGCCACACAGGCGGAACTGACTCTATCCTGTCATGCTGTGGGACAGAGTTAAGGACCTAGCTCCATGGACCCAAGCCCAAAAAGGGAGTTCCAAGTGCCAGCAGCAAGGTGGTGAACCTGGCCAGGGCCCACCGCTGTCCCCGCCTCGATCCACAACCTGAGCTAAACCCGGCTAGCAGCTGACCGAGGGACATGCGCCTGACTGGCCAGCTGTCCAGGAAGCCTCCTTGCCCCTGAGCTGTCCGTGCACCCTGTCGCACCTTACCTCCCACCTGGCACCGCTACCAAGATAGACCCCAGGTCCCCAGATGACTGAAGCTTTTTAGAGCTCAACACACAGCCTCTTTGAAATGCACTAGCTCTTTTAAACTATGATTTACTTCAACTTTGAACTCGATCAGCCCTCTGGTCCTCCCACGTTGTCCTGGATGCTGAGAAAAGGATGCTCTCCTCCCTTGTTGGCCTGAAGGTTTTTCCCTGGGAAGTCACCCGGTCCTGCCTTGTGTGAGCATCTGGGTATCACTGCACCGCAGGCCTGCCTCCTGACGTTGGGGCCCGGGGAGCTGTGGTTTCAAGGCTGTGCTCACCTGGGGCTGCAGATGGCCCTGGACATCGGAGGGGATCCTGTGAGCTGGTGGTTTCCTGGGTCATCCTGTCAACCCTTAACGCAAGTCCTCAGATGCCGAGAACCTCACTAAATTATAGCCTTAACGAGTGACTATTTTCTGCAATTAATGATTTTAATTACAGACCATTTAAATGTGGAAGTGTTGTAGCAACACCAGATCTATGCAAATAATGGCTTTCCTTAAGTAATGTGAATAGCAATTTTCTGGTTTTTGGAGAGGAGGGTTTTTCAGGCATTGACGTTTTCATCATCATTACATAGAACCTGGGGCTCGTGGGCAGGTGTGTTATTTTCCAGGACTGATGTGTTGGGGTCTGTGTGTGTAGCAGGAGGCAAGGTCCTTGCTGGAGGCTTGACTGGCTCTCCTGGCTGTTTGTCATTTGAGGTCCTGTGGGCAGACTCAGGGAAACTAATGTTTGTTGACACGAGTGACTCTGAGCTGAGAGGTCTTAAGATATAGGGCTGAGGTTTGTTCTCATTGTAGAAGCGGAAATTCCTGCTGTGAATATAGAGGTAACAGAGATGGGATTTGACCCTGGCAGGCTTGGTCTGTGTGCCAGTGATGTGTCTAACTCCAAAAAGAATGTTCTCTTAGGATGCATTAACAGGAGCACTATTGCCAGGATGAGGGAGGGGGAAGTCCTGTCTGATTCTGAGTTCCTCTGGCTCTGCTCAAAGACTGACATTGATTTAAAGTGCTTTGGACAGACGGGAGCACATTCACATCAGAGTGATCAGGAGCAGGAGACAGGATTCAGCTTTGCTCTGCGTTTGTTCAGAGCATGTACACCGAGGGCCCACTGTGCACCAGGCACTAGATCTAGGAACTGACAAGACTGTGCTGAATGAGACAGAGAAACACCCACAGTGCCTGCATTCAGGAGGGACAGATAGACAGTGTTGTGGTCACCACAAAACAAAGAGAACAAAACAAAAAACCCACCGGGTGATAGGCTAGAACATGTTGGGGGTGAGGCTGGGTAATCCTTGGTGGGTGTGGTCAAAGAAGGCCTCTCTGAGGAGGTAGCATTTGAGCTTAGACCTGGCTGGTGAGAAGACGACAATATGTGGAGGAGAGCTATGCGTGCAAAGGCCCTGTGGCTATGTGAGCTGGGTGTGCTACTGGGATGGTAGAAGGCAAAAGGAGGCTAAAGCCCAGTGAGTAGAGAGGAGGGGTGTGGGAGGGCTGGCAAGTGGAGACCCAGTCATGGTGGCGTTTGTAGGACAGTGAGGGAGCTTGGATTTTATCGACATTGTGTCGGGAATCCAAACAGGGAAGAAGTATTATCTGATTTCCACCCTGAATCAAAATGGAAGAAGTCTGGTCTTTGAAAGACACTGTTAAGAAAACAAAAAGTCACGGATGGGAATAAAATGTGTGCAAATCACCTATTTGATGAAGGACTCGTATCCAGGACATATTTAAAAAAACAACAACAAACTAAACCCCTCACCACTTAATAACAAAGGGGAAAATCTACTGTAAAACAAGCGAAGCATTTCAGCACTTTACCGAAGATGTGGGGACGCTCGACATGATTATAATTAGGGAAGCCCGAATGAAAACCAGAATGCAACACCGCCACACACCTCCTGGGACGATCAAACAGAAGCCAAAGCCGACCCTGCCGAGCACTGGCCAGGGTGTGGAGGGACGGCGGGAAGCCCGGCACGCTGCTGGGGGGCACCTGAAGCATGTGGCCACCTGGCAAAGCAGTTCATGAGTTCCCATCAAGTGAAACACACACTGACCATTTGACAGAGCAGTCCTCCTGCTACGTGTTTATCCTGGAGAATGAGAAACATGCTTACACCAAAACCTCCATCCCCAACGGGAAATCCCTTACTTGTCCCTTATGTGGGAATGGATGGGCAGGTGTGGTACGTTCCTGCCATGGCACGTTACCTGGAAATAAAAAGCAGCCGCTTGGATGAATCCCAGGTGCCAAGTGTAAAAAGCCCAATTCGAAAGGCTCCGTGCTACAGGGCTCTATTTACCTGGTGTTCCACAATAAGGCGAGACTCTTGGAAAAGAAAACACTGGTGGTTGCCAGGGGCTGGAGGTCGGGGAAGATGTAAGGGCGACGAAGCAAGGTTTGTGTACACATGTATGTGCGCACACGCGTGCATGCCCAGAGAGCTCAGGCCGCGTGCTAGGCTGTGGGGATCCAGCCTGACACCAGGGAGCTTTCAGGGGACCACCCACCAGCAGCAGATGCGGGCTGATTGCTTGGAAGTGTGGGGACAGTTGTCCTCCAGCATTTTAAGCTCCATCTGCTTGCTTCCTGTGGCCCCAAGACTTGTGGGAGTGGGCAGACTCTCAGGGAGTGCACAGGCATCGCTGTCTGGGCTTAGCTCGAGCAGGATAGGGAATGGAGTTGTAGCCACACACGGTGGCTTCTGGTTGCCAAGAGCAAGGAGTGGTGTTGTTTCTCGTCCTCTCTCTTGCCAGCTGTAGGCCAGAGTTTTCGTGTCTGTGAAATGGGCTACCTCATAGTCGTGTTGTGGGAGCCGTTGGCATGGTGACTGGCTCATTGGAAACCCGGCCCGTAGTACCAGCCTAACTGGGACCGTGGTTATTGGCATACAATTAGAATGAGGTCCTTGAGGGTCAGATGACTTTGCAGGGACCCCCTCCATTAGGCCTTTGCCGTGATTTCATGATTTCTTGCTTGAACATGAATACAGTGAGATGCTGATTCCCTCCATCTGTGGCGCCCAGCCATGCGTGAAGGCCATGGGCACGGGACACCCACACTGGGGAGGACCTGGGTATGCAGAGTGGTGAGGCGAGGTGGGAAGGCCACAGAGGCCAGGGTTTTAAGACTCCTTCCTACCTTTGGCTGCCTCTGGCCTGGCTTTTCCTTTGTACCATTTCCCTCAGATGTGCCTGTGGCTCAGTGGAGGGCAGTATGCTGATTTGGTGGGGGGCCTGCGAGACAACCCTGTAAACCACAGCCCTTGAAAATGCCAGGGCTGTTGGCCTTGCATTTCCAGCCTCGGGCCTCAGCAGATGAAGGCCTGGGGCCCTCTGGGCCCCTTGCCAGGGGTTAGCTGACTTGAGGGGAGGGGCGGCTCTGCTGCCCAGCCCAGCTGTCTCGGAATCCCTGTGGACATGCTCTGCCGCAGACACTGGGCAGGATGGCACATCCGTCTGCCCTTCCTGAGGTTCACAGTATCCTGCTCTTTGCTGTCGTTGAGGGAATGCATCTGCAGGGAGTGTGGAAAGTACTAACCCCACAGCGCTGGCCTCTGACAGGGTGGACAAGCTCCCCCATGAAACTGGGCAAGAAGTAGTTTGAACAGTCACCTCCCCTGGGTGGCTCCCTCCTGGGGCCACACTCTGACCTAAGCATTTTGCACAGATTGTCTCAGCTCAACCCCATGAAGTGGATCCTCTCATGACCATTTACAGATATGAAAACTGAGACGCCAGGAGCTTAAGGGGTGTGTCCAGGACTCATGAGCAAATGGCTGAGCCCCCTGCATTACCAAATTGTCCCTGCCACCAAGGCGAACAGAAACCCTCCAAAGTTTAAATGAATTGCCATTTATATGAACTAATAGATTTAAATGAGGCCTGCAGTGCTGAACTATAAAAAGCCTGCATGTCAGGGGACCCAGAAACTATTTTAGTAGTTGGGCCAAGCAGGTAGCACAAGTAAGGGGAGGTAAAGGAGCCTGCTCGCGGGTGGGCCCCGGGTGGAAGCGTGCAGGGGCTCAAGCTGTGGTGCCAGGCTGGAGCACAGCGTTCGCTAGGCTGGAGCTCGAGGCCTGGAGACGGCAAACCTTGTGGCGAGCAAGGGGGTGAGTTCGGCTCAGGCAAGCCTTGGGCAGAGGAAGGATTAGGTCTGGGCGAAGAATCAGGGGCCCTCAGAAGACCTCAAGCTTCCTGGTGTTGCCCCTTTGCCTTGCCGGGTGCTGTCCCAGGGAGCCTCGAGCCCCAGGAAGGGTCTCTCCGGTGGGGGACGTTCTGGCATTCCTCAGAGCGCTGGGAGGGGCAGCGGTGGATCAGCCCTGTGCCCTGGAATCTAGACTCCTTTATTGACAAAGCGAGGGGCCGCAGGAAGCGCTTCCCAAGCCGGGCCTGCAGCGGCAAAGCGGCCAGCCCTGCGCTGAGCGGGCGCATTTAAAGGATTAGCTCACGCTGTTTGCTTGTGTGTGCCTAATCATGCCGCTTCCAGCTAAATGATTACAATTGATTAAAAGCAGAGCTAGGTATTCTAACAAGCAACCTGGAGCCCTTCCAATGGGGTGAGCTGGGCCCTGCCAGGCTGAATCCTGGTACCCAGCCAGGGGGAGGTGTCTAAGCCAGGGGCGTGGCCTGAGCTCCATGGGGACCCTTCCTTCTGAGCTCTTGAGAACATTTGGGTTGACCCTTCCCCTCATTCCATTTTCATTTAAGAATATTTACCAAGTACCTATTATAGGTGGGCAGCATTGTGGGGGCCCAAGGCTCAACTGTGAGCAGGGAGACACGCCACTGTTCTCACCCAGCTGTCATTTTTGGGAGGTATGAGCCTAAGTTAGTAAATACATGAACTGGGTCATTTCAGACTGTAGAATTCTGAGGACAGTAAAACACTATATGGTGCTGGAAAATGATGTGAGAGAGAGAGTGAAAGTGCGTGTGTGTGCACGCACACGTGTGTGTGGGTCTTGGGGCAAGGGTGAGGGGATGTTGAGGATGAAAAATTGGATCGGGTGGTCAAGGAAGGCTGGCATTTCAAAGGAATCCTGAAGGTTGAGAGGGAGTCAGTGTGGGTAAGAGCTAGGGAACCTTATGGGGAAAGGAAACAGCCAATACAGAGATTCAGCAGCATGGACAGATTTGGGGTGTCCAAGGTACAGAGAAAAGGGCGGTGGGGCTGGAGGTGGGTGGACACCTTCTTACTCCATTCATCTGGTTGATGCGGTGAGATGGGTGCTTCCTGGCTGCTCTGCCCCTGCCCTTCCTTCTGCTTGAAAGCCCTTCCTTTCTTCTTGAAAGCCCTTCCTTTCTTCTCAGACTTCTGGGCTAGGCTCAGGTGGTCCCTTCTCTGAGAAGCTCTCCCTGATTCTCCCTCCTTTAGCTTCTCTGGCGCTGGGCTTACCTCCTTGATCCCTTTGCCAGTGCAGATTGTAATAACTGTCTCTACACCTGACTTACCACCCAAAGGTGAGTTTGGGGGCTGGTGAAGTCTCCCTCTGTCATCTGGCCAGCCAGCCAGCCAGGCATCATCCATCCATCCATCCGTCTGACCGTCCCCACATGTTTTACTACACTCCTTGAGCTTCTCAAAGGAGGAAAATAAGGGAAAGAGAACACAAACAAGGACGGGAGAAAAAGAGAGAGGGTTGCAGATTCTAGGGGCCCAGTTTTTAAGTTCCTGGTCCTTATAAGATGGGTAACCGAGGAGCCAGTTTCCTTGCCTACACGCTCCTGCCGTCAGATCCAGCCAGATAATTATAACTAATAATAATTAAAAATTAAAAGTGCTCTAGGCACATACTTAGCATTTGACTCTTTGGCTGAGTTTTCTGTGAGTAGGAGCATCTCTCTCCATCCCACTTTAAAGACAGCCCCGTCCCTGCTACCCCACCGATGCAGGGAGAGCCTGGCTCGGCTGGGCTCAGCCTGGGGGAGTGATGGGGAGGTACCCGGAGACACCCAGCCGTGGTTCCAGGGAGTGAGAACCTGTTGCTTGCTTGGAGGAGCCCCCAGTCTGTTCCATTATTTTCCATTTAGACATCAGATCATGATTTCCATTCCATTATGTCCATCTTAGACATTTCTGTCTTAGACCAACTTCTCTGGCCTCAGTTTCCTTGTCTGTAAAATGGGGTAAGACGCACTGCCTCAGGTGGGTGTGAAGATGCAGAGCCCATGTGCAAAAAAGCCCATAGCCTCTAAGGCTTCCTGTGGGTCGACCCCGGCACCTCCCAGGGCAGGAGGCCTTTGTGAAAGGACACCAGCACCTTTCCCAGACGGGATTCTAGTCTGTGTGACAACACGGTGTGGCAGTGCCCAGCCCTCTCTGTGGACCGGCAGCCTGGGAGTAGCTCTGTCATGTCAAGCAAGCCACAGATCCTCAATGGGCCCCAGCAAATGGGGCGTGCATGATAACCCCTTCCTGTGGGTATTAGGGAGACGAAAGGCAGTGGTCCCTGAAGAGCCTCCAGCATCGGGTGGATTTTGGGTCAGCCCCAGCCGCTGCCATCATCATCCTCACAGCTGAGGTCTCGGTGCCTGTGCTTCACGCCTTCGTTCACTCATTCATTAAATCCGCCATGTGTGGATGTGCTCGGTATAGCCCACAGGTGTTCACCAAGTACCTTCTCTGTGCCAGATGTGCACAGGTATTGGGGATGCACGGAGGCCTAAACCCCTCAAATGTGCAGAGAGGGACAGCAAACAGATGAGGACTACAGAACAAATGTTTATTGTATGTTTGTGGCGTGACATGGTGTGACATAGAGTGTGTCACCCAGTTGTATCGTAGACTACACATGACCTACCATAACCCGGCATGACCCTGCAATGTCACAGGAGGCCTGGGGGACCCGAGCCTTCCTCCCCCTCACTGCGTCTCCAGACACCATCTATCTGGGTCTCCCGATCTGTGGGGCATGGGCTTCCCTGCTCACCATAAAGTGTACCACCATCGTCGTCTCGTCCCACCATGACCACTGTGGGTGGCTGAGCCTCCTGAGGGGCCATGTGTGGCTCTTCGGGGTCTGCATCTGGAGGAGACTGAGGGGTGGCCACAGATGGCCCCTTGTCCTCCTGAGCCCAGTAAAAATGAGACAGCATTTTCTGAGTGCTTACTAGAAGACTGACTGCCTGTCTTCACATGTGCAGTGTTTTGAGACCTCACAGTGACCACACAGGTGTAGCCTCCTATGATCTCCATGTCACAGCTGGGTAAACTGAGGCTCCCTGGGGTCACACAGCTGCTAGAGCTGCAGAGCTGTGAATGAGGCAGTTTCACACGAAGTCTGTGTTCTTAGCCCTGAGGGTGGAGGCAGTGGGACTCTCAATCACTTAGGAACCAGGGATAGGCCTCTGGGTGCTGGCTGCTGGGTGCTGCGGGCCAGCAGGTCTTCCCTCCCAAGACAGTGACGCAGCTTTGGGGCATGGGACGTCCCGCTCTGGGCAGGCGGGTGAGCAGTGGCTGCCGTGGTCTCTGCAGAGAGGAGCAAGAGAGGAACGGGTCCCGGGAGGAGCCTCTGCCTGGATGTGCCCAGATGCCCCCTTGATACCCGGGGCTGTGCCCGCTTGAGCAATGAAGTGTGTGCAGGCCCAGGTGGGGACTAGGGGGGCTCCCCCCACAGCCCAGCTCCAGGCAGAGATGGCACTTGGAGTCAGCCTCGGGCTGCCTTGTCTGCCCATCCGAGCCTGTCATTCATGCCCTAGGGCGGGGGTCCAACCGACTTAAGAGGGGCACCATGCCATCACGACAGATGGGCACGGGGGAGCTGCCAGGAGCCTCCAGCCAGCGGCCATTGTGTGTGCCGGGAGCCCAGCCCCTTGCGGGCGCCATCCCAGCCTGGACCAAATACCTTCAGTTTCTCGGAAACAATGATGATACTACATAATCAGTGGGTGCCCTGTTGGTCCAAGGCTCCCAGAGGTTGACCCCATGCAAAGCCCTGCCTCCCCACCTCCAGCCCGCCACCGACTTAGACAAAGAGGCAGCCAGACAGGCAGGAAAGACACACACAGGCCTTTAGGCCTGGAGGGGATGAACCTCAGAGTTGCTTCTGGCTGTCACTGTGACCTCCTGTCTGAGACTCACCATCTTCCCTGGTCGTTGGACCGGTGCTTTCTCTCCTGGAGGCTCTCTGTGGGGGCCCCGCATAGCATTTGTGAGACATGAACATAGTGCCTAGCAGTGTGGGGGCGGTGGCTGGGGGAGGGTTGATGTGATGTTGTTGTCCCACTGTCATAGATGGGAGACTTGCTATCATGCCATGCCACACAGCTAGTAAGAGCGGACTTCACCCCAGCACGGGAGAACAGTAACAGAAACAACCCCCCAGCACCGTGGGGGGCCCTCAGCATCGATTACCCTGATTCATCCTCAGAATAATCCTATGAAGCCTGTGCTGTCATTCTCCTCGCCTTGCAGATGAGGAGACTGAGGCACAGCTAGGCAGTGGCAGAGGTGGGACTCGAATCCAGACAGCCTGGTTGGCTGCAGAGCCTGAGCACTGAACCACTCCGCTAATGGCGTGGGTAGGGTTTTTTTTGTTGGTGAGCCCATTCACGTGAAGCACGAGACCTGCTTTGTCTCTCAGTGCAGCAGCCTGTCTTCTCAACTTCTTGGGAGCGGGGCTGATTGCCTCTTTCAGGGAGGGGTACCAGGTTTGGCATGGCTGGGGAGGGGGTACTCCCCCCCCCCCCCCCCGCCAGCTGAGGGACGAGACCCGGGTGCTCTTGGCGGAAGCCTGCATCGCACTCTTTGGTCGAGCAAGAACAATTACTAATGACATTTAGAAAGAAATTAATGATGAGAAATGCAAGTTGGCATTTCAGGAGCGCCAGTCAGCAGCCGTGCATCCACACTCACAGGAGAGGCGAGGGGTGGGGGCTGGGCACAGAGGCGAGAGGGAGGAGATGGCAGAAATTAATTTTGTTGTGTCAATAATGAACATGGCCCCACTCGCTCTGCTTCTGGAGTTCAGACAAAATCAAATATGGGCTGGCTGGGGCTGGTCCAGCATGGCAACAAGATTCCCTGTGTACTGGGATCTGGGCGGAGGCGGGTGACAGGTTTGGTTGGGGACGCGAGGAGGCAGAGTGGTAGGCAGCGGACAGCCAGAGGGGAGGAAGCAACCTGAGGAGTGGGCCATTTGGGTGCAAATCCAAGCACGACCTCTGACCAGTTGCATGACACATCAAGCTGCTTCTCTTTTCTGAGACTCAGTTGCTTCTTCAGTGATATGGGGACAGTGCGGAGATGTAAAAATAATGTAGGAAGAACCGTTGGCCCAGTATCAGCACTGAGTAGGAGCTCAATATATTGTTAGGTATTGCCACAGTGCACTGATACGCAACTTCTCATTATAGCCTCTAGTCAACGGGAATAGCTCACGTGTGTTACACTTTAATTGGTCATTTCTTTTATTGACTACAATACATCAAATGTTGGAGCTTTTTTTTTTTTTTAAGACTTTATTTATTTATTTGGCAGAGAGAGACACAGTGAGAGAGGGAGCACAAGCCGGGGGAGTGAGAGAGGGAGAAGTAGGCTTCTCGTCAAGCACGGAGCCTGATGCAGGGCTTGATCCCGGGACTCTGGGATCATGACCTGAGCTGAAGGTCATGCTTAATGCCTGAGACACCCAGGTGCCCCAAATGTTGGAGCTTCTTATATTCTTTGGGTGTTAGATAAAATAAAGCATTGATAGGAGGTATGGTAGAAGGTGAGGGGAACACAAGAAGCTGAAATTGTCTGGGGAAGGGATTGGGACTCCCAGGGAGCTAAAAGGGGTGTGCTGACTCCTTCCCTCCCATCAGGTGCTCCAGAGTGATGGAGAAGGACCCCACCAGTCTCCTTTCATGTCAGCGGAGGGGAGACACACAAGAGAAAAGATATTATCATAGTAACATTGAACATTTTTGCCGCGTAAAGGGTGAAAATTTACAGTGCATGGCCAGGGATATTGGAATTTTTAAATGGTGATCTGTGTTTCAAAATGAAGATTTCCTATAATTATAGTGGCTAACATGTGGTGCTTATGGAGTGTCAGATAGTGTTCTTAGTACTTTTAAACATCAAAATATTCATCCTCATAATGCCTCTATTATTAAGTAAGGAAACTGAGGCATAGAGAGACTAGCTTTCTCCCTGGGCCATGGACCTAGTCAGCGCTGGACCCAGGCACACCAGCCCCAGCTTCTGTTCTCTTGACCAGCACACTAAATGGCTGGAGTTCTCGATTTTTTTGTTATATCAGACCTAGAAATCCCTGGACAGGGATTCTTCTGTGTGGCAGCCATCAGCTGCCCCCTTTAGACACAAGGATGTGCTCCCCAGTTCAGCACAAGCCCAGCTGGGCTGCTCCACCTGCTTCTTTACCCATCCGGGCTCTGGGTCTCGGGCCTGTGCTGCAGCACATCACAGCTGGCAAATATTCCCACGTTGACACCTCCACAACCTGGGACCACTACAAGTGCCCTTTACTCTCGCCATTTTGCAGACCAGGAAGCTGAGGTTGGAGAAGAACAATAAAGTAGGATACTTGCAGGGAGAAGAGGGCCCTGGGGGTAAATAGGGAGTGTATTCCACCCACATGGTTCATGTGTTTGAGCAGGGGAGGCAAGTGTGGCTCAGTGACCCCCACCCCCCCTTGGAAGCCACACCCGGATGCCCAGTCCAACAACTGCATCCCTGACCCAGGGCACTGCCTTAGTCTCCCCCATCCTTCCTTCTGAAGGTGCCACATCAAAAGTGTGGGCTCATCCATGCTTTCAAGTTGTCAGTGATGGCAGAACCTCATGGCTGGTATTCATTATGACAATACCGAATGTCTGTATGTCATTGTACCTGTGGTGAAAACTTTTACACGTGTTATCTCATTTGGGGCTCATGGCAAGACCATGATTCATCCCACTTTTCAGGTGAGGAAATAGGAACGTAGAGAAGAGAAGTGACTTGTCAAGGGTCACAGGTACACTAAGTGACTAAAGTAGGATTTGGGCTTCAAAGCCCATTGTCTTTCCACCAATTCATCCACCCTCCTACCTAGTTATGTATTCATGCTCTCCTTTCTCTTACTAGTCATTTGTCTGCTACTCATCTACTCATCTATACATTCATTTGTCTGTCTGTCCACCATTCAGCCATCTACCCACCCATCCATCATCCACCCATCCATCCATCATCCACCCATCCATCCATCCATCCATCCTTTCATCATCCACCCATCCACCCATCATCCACCCATCCATCCACCCATCCATCCATCCTTCCATCCTTCCATCATTCACCCATCCATTCATCATCACCCATCCATCCATCCTTCCATCATCCACCCATCCACCCATCATCCACCCATCCATCTATCCATCATCCACCCATCCATCCTTCCATTATCCACCCATCCATTCATCATCCATCATCCACCCATCCATCCACCCATCCATCCACCCATCCATCCTTCCATCATCTACCCATCCATCCACCCACCCATCCATCCTTCCATCATCCACCCATCCACCCATCATCCACCCATCATCCACCTATTCTTCCATCATCCACCTGTCCACCCATCATCTAGCCAGCTAGCTACACATCCATTAGTATCAAGTACCAAGAAAGTGCGAGGAACTACGCTGCTTTCATGACACCTTTCACATATACTCTTAATTCCATGCTTACCTGCTACCCACCTCTACCTCCACCCTAAAACTGATATGAACACACACACACACACACACACACACACACACACACACACACCACACCCTTCTGGTGAATTGAGAGGGATGGGACAGACTGGGGATATAAATGATACAGATGATTCTTTTTTTTTTAAGATTTTATTTATTTATTTGATAAAGAGAAACACAGCCAGAGAGGGAACACAAGCAGGGGGAGTGAGAGAGGGAGAAGCAGGCTTCCCGCCAAGCAGGGAGCCCGATATGGGGTTTGATCCCGGGTCTCCGGGCTCATGACCTGAGCTGACGGCAGTCACTTAACCAACTGAGCCACCCAGGTGCCCTGATACAGATGATTCTTGATTTGCCTTCCGGAAACCAGTGAATTCTTCCTGGTGGTGGGAGAGAAGGTATAGAGTAGACCCATGTGGTCCTGGTGGGGCAGGTGTGTGGGCAGTGATGATGTGCCCACAATTTGTTTGGAAGCTGAGTGCAGATGAGAAGGGCAGACAAGACATTGCAGGCTTGGCCCGAGGGTTCTTCAGCCCCATCAGTGAGCCCAGCTCCTGAAGAGTGGGCAGCCCCTCCATTCTAGGTGGTAGGGATCACATTTGCCCTTTGCTTTGTGCTAGGTTGGACTTCTTTGAGCCGGCAAAGGTATACACCCACATGTTTCCACAAGAACCATCACAATCATTAAATATAATCAGTCTCAGCTACAGTTTTGATCGCTGGGGCATACACACAATTCTTCACAGCAAATTAGGTCCACCTTCAGAACTGCTGGTCCTGCAGCCTGGGGGGTCTGTCAGTGAGGGGAGCTGGGCCATGTGGGCTCCAGAAAGTCATTGCGGGGGGTGGTGATGGTCTTGTTTTCTGAGGGGGCCCTCAGAATATCTGCCAGAAGAGCTGTCCATCCACAGGGGTTAATTTTCTAGAAATTTCGATGATGTCGGAAAGTTTCCCTTTTAACAAAAATTTAGAGGAAAATAGAAATGGATATGATCAAAGTCCTAAAATATCATTTATAAAACCTAAAAGCACTGAGTTAGTTTAGGGACCTGGGCATATGTGTTCTGTATAATTAGTGACCGTGTGACCTAGATTTTCCAGGACAGCTTTGATAGCAAGCATTCTGTCACAGCTATTGGCTATTTATCCTGATTTTTGGCTTGTGAAATACCATGACTCTATGTAGAGCTGGGTTTTCTCAGCCAATTTTAATGAATAAAAAATTCAAGTTGCAAAGGCCTGGAAAGATTTCAGAAACATTCAAGGGAACAGTTGTCTCCCCTCTCTTTGATTTTTTCCAACATGGCAAAATATTTAATGCCCTTAGGTGTGCCTCACGCTCACCTTCCCATCTCCCCAAGCACAGCGCGGGGAAGACTTCTGCCCAGCAAGGTTTGAAAGCTGTCAGAGCTTCAGTCCTCTTGAAATGACTGCGGGGGAGGCCTCAGGCCCCTGTGCTCAGGGGCAAGAGCCCCATTGTGCAGTCTCCGGAAGCCCTCTGTCCTAACGCGGCCGGGCCCAGGAAGCCGTGCCGTTGACCGTGGGTGGGCTCAGTCAGTGCAGGGGGAGCCTGGAACAGCACGGAGGCAGAGACGGTCTTGCCGCCACTACCAGCCAGGGCTTGGCAGGTGACCTGTCCCCTGGATGCTGCTGCAGCTTCCAGCCTGCTCCGTCCAGCCCGCCCCTTCCAGCCCGCCCCGTCCAGCCAAGGCCTCCACAGGCTGCGTCTCGCTACTACACTCTGTACAACTTCTGGCTTCCAAGCCTTGAGTTGGAGCTGTGAGGGCAACACTCAGGGTTGGCCCCGAGCGGCTCTGCTGTCTCGGTAGAATGTGACCTCTCGCCCACCTGCCCACCGAGCCTGCAGGATCCCAACCAGGTTTGTTTTTTAACTGTGGTAAAATACACATAAGGGAAAAGTTGCGATCGTAACCATTTTCGAGCGAACACATCGGTGGCTCCAAGTCCATTCACATTGTTAGGCAGCCATCACCAGCATCCAGGAGAGGTTTCTGCAGAACTGCGACTCTGTCCCCACTGAACACTTAACTCCCCCTTCCCCTCAGCTCCTGGAAACCACCAGTCTACTTTCTGTCTCTCTGGATTTGACTACTCTAGGAACCTCACAGAAGTGGAATTATACAGCATTAGTCCTTCTGTGACTGGCTCGTTGCACTTAGCATAATGTCTTCAAAGGATCTCTCGGCTTTTAAGAAAAAAGCATAACCTGCCCTGGGCAGGGCGGGGCAAGGGACGCAGAGGAGGGGGCAGCTCTGTTTCTTCTTGTCTCCCTGACCCTGGCAGTAAGCTTTGCTTTGCCACTGTTGCTGGCTGGCTGTTATCTGGGAAATGCTCGCAGAGTTTGCAAGCGCGGGCTCTGAGCCCACGTGAGGGGATCGGCAGAGAACTGAGAGATGGGGTCTCTGCCTGCCGTGCACGGCCTGTCTGGCGAGGGCATTACCATGGCCAGGAGACACAGCCGGACCGTGCAGGTTGAGGAAAGTGCTAGAAGGACAACCACGCAGATGGGAAGCTGCACCGTGATGGGTGGCCCCTTGTTGAGTAGGTGGGAAGGTGTCAGATGGGGAGGGGCATGGGAAACGGGGGCGAGCATGCAGGGCAGTAAGAATGGCCATGAGAGGCTGAGGAAGTGTCTGGCCCATTTAGGGAGCTGGGTGATAGAGGTCTGGGGAGCTCTGGCAGGGCTGGCAGGGCTATGGCCTGGGTCCAGAGTTCTAGGTATGGTGGGGACCCTCTGGGGATTAAGCACAACTCTCCCCCGTCCCTGCCCCTTGAGGAGAGAACCCGGACTGTGTCTCTCAGGGAAATTTAGTTTCTCGGCTCTCATGGCCAGGGAGAGGGAGCCCTGGAGGGAAGCTGAGTCATGGCATGTGGGGGCTTCCGGAGGGGTCCTGGTGGTGGTGTGAGTGTGGACAGGTCTGTTGCACACCGAGGGGAGACAAAATGCCAAAAATAACAACCAACCCCTGAACCACTTTGTAGTACTTTGTCAGTGTAAGGAGTGCGTGTTTGTGTGTGTGTGTGTTCGTGTTCACGTGTCTGTGAGTATGTGTACAGGTGTGTGCCTGCATTTGTGGGGTATCCGTGAGTGTGTATGTGCATGTGATTGTAGGGTATCTGGGTGTGAGTCTGTACCTGGGATATTCATGAGAGTGTGTGTGTGTGTGTGTGTGTGTGTGTGTGTGTGTGTGCAAGTGTGGGAAGTAGGAGGGGCTCTGTGTACCATGTTGCAACCACAAGTACCCCAAGGGGCGACCCCCACAATGCCTGAGATATCATCAGTTGGTGGCGGATGGGAGGGTTCTTAAGTTCATTGGGAGAAAGGAAGGCATGAAGGGATAATTATCTAGAGTCTTCAGTGGGTGGCGAGGGTACACTTGGTCTGGACTCTCGGAGTATTCAAGGGAGGGCTGCCTGGTGCCATTTTGGGGCTCCTGTGCAGCTCTGGGGAAGGTGATTTCCCTGGTTGGCTAGCACCTGGCTCACCGGGAAACATTCTCTACACATGGGGACGCACCCAGGCCTCAACTTCCTCTTCTCCTCTCCTTCCTCTTCGGAATGTAACCGTGCAAGACCCCCAGCCCTATCCCTGGTCTGAGGACCCTAAATGATGGTCTGTGTGATGCCACTACCCCACCTCCCCTCCTGCCCTGGCCCTCAGCCCAGTAGGTGTGCTGGGAGATGTTTGGGGCATCTCAAGGTCCTCACAAAATATGACAGGACTTAAACTGACAGCCTGTGGGCACATTCAACTTGCAAACACTTTTTGATTGTCCTGCATTGTGCTTTAAACATCAAGACATTGTACGTTTCTGTTTTAAAGAAGGAGGGGGGAGGGGCAGAGGGAGAGGGAGAAAGAATCTCAAGCTGACTCCGTGCTCAGCACGGAGCGCAACGCAGGGGTCCATCCCCCCACCCCGAGACCATGATCGAGAGTCAGATGTTTCACTGACTGAGCCACCCAGACTATGTTGCATATAGAGAGAGACCAGATGTGAGGAGGCCTGCCCCTTTTCAACACGGCTTGGGTTGGTGGGATGACACAGTCCCCACCACACCCTACTGCCCTGCACCCGGCCTGCGGGTGGACTGACAGTGTGGGCCCCGGAGCGGGAGGCCTCTGTCCGGCCTGGCCGCACGCCGTCAGAGGAGCCCTGCCCACCGCAGCCGGATCTCCTGGATGTCTGCTGCTCTTTTTCCACACGGCTACATTTGCTGTGAGTTTAATGTCTCCACAGATGGGATGCCCCAGTCTTCCCAGCCCATTCTGTGTGTGGTCTTTGATTCATAGGTGCGCTTTGAGGTGCGGGAAAAGACCTCTCTTTGGTCTTGGGAACCTGTCGGACCAGGCCCATTTCAGTGGAGTCTCAGAATGTCACGCTGACCTCTCCTCGGGCTCCGAGGTGGTGGGTGCCCGGGATCCCTGTCTCGCTGCCTCAGGCTGCAATTGTATCTTTTAGGGGTCTGACTCGGGCTCTTTGAGGCCATATCGGAATACATATTTGAGATGAATGTAACACAGGGGCTTGGTTCTGAGCGGGTGCTTGGCTGATGTGGTTGGAATGGACTTTCCAGTGACACAGGAGGTGTCCCCGCCGGGAAGGGACCAAGGACTAGAGATCAGGGCTCACAGTCACCTGGCACACCATGGCCATAATCCTTGAGTCCCGAGTCTGCTAGGGACCCCGAACCAGAGGGGTCCAGCCATTAGGGGTCCCTAGCCTCCCTTTGGACAAATGACAATGTTGGTGGCAGCAAATTAATTCAGGACTCAGGGTCAGGGTGGGCTCTGTTGCACAGGTGGGGCAAATCTCTCAGCAACCCTGGTGTGACACAGCCATAAAACTCCCACTGTCTTTCATGTGGCCACTACCTGAAGTCACCCATTTGTTGGCCTGTGCTTACTCTGCACACAGAAAGCGACCGGGCATATATGCATTCTGAAGTGTGCTCCCGACCCCCCCGCCCTCACCCTCCATGAATCCACTGTCCCAGCCAGGTATTATTCTCTTCCATTTCCCCCTTTCACTGGGTGACTCTGAATGGGATCCTGTTTACGGCCTGGGCCCCCAATGGAAGGCTACAGGTTCCCTCCTTATAATCTATTCTCGGGTGGGTTTTATTTCCAAAGCACAGCAGTACAGAACTGGCCCCTTTGGGAATACATTGGGCATTTTCCCCCCCCATGACAAACTTTCTCTCAATTTTCCCTCGAAGGAAGGTGTTTTCACATTCATGGAACTGGTTGTTGGCCAGACCACCTGCTGGGATGTTTTGTGTTCTGGGTGCCACAGGGCACTGGTGAGCGGGGTGTTAGAGAGGGGCCCCAGGAGCCCTGTGCTCAGCCCCTCCAGGGATACCTCCGTCAGAGTCTGGGCCCCATAGCTCCTCTCCACGTGCCCCAGGGGACTTTGAGGGCCCCGAGTCTGCTCCTGCCCTCTGTTCTGCAAGAAAGCAGCAAATCCCCCCGAAAGCCAACCCTGCTACTCCCTGCAAGTTGGAATCCCCTCGCAGGCCAGGAGTTCCGGGTGAATGGAGGCTCTTACCCGAGAGACAGACTTCCCCGGCTAAGCGGGTACGCCGCTCACTTCCCACAGCTCTAGAGTGGCAGACGACAGCCTGTCTCGCTGTCTGGGAGACAAGACTGGGGAAGGCTCACATACGCATGGAGGGAGCTGCTTTTGCTCTGAGAACGTTCCAGGGCTGTGTCCCTGGCCAGTGGGTGACTAGCTTCACCCAGGATCCTGATGCCAAGGGGGGGGTCACTTCCCACGGCCCAGCTTTCCGTGCCACCTGTGTCCATGCTGGCTTGCTGGGTGGGAACCGCAGGGGGAAACGGGGTGCCTACACGTCATCTCCTGGGCCCCCAGGAGAGCGGCTGCGTCAGCGGGCAGACATTTAGCGGGAACCTTGGCCATCACTCACTCCTAATTTTAATGACGTGCATTAGCTAAATTGTGTTCTGAGTATTCATTCAGTGCTGTTTATGGCGTGCTCTCGAGTGCGCTTACTGTTTGTCAGAAGTGCAAAGTAGCGAACATACGAGCCTTTAAGACAGGCCATCTGTTCGTCTTAGACCTTTGGACGATTGTCAAACGCTTCTAAAAATAAGTGCTCACTAGCAGAGAGGGGCTGCCCAGGTGATACACAGCAGAGAAAGAAGCAGGGCTGCCTGCGTCTGCACCCCCCCAAAGGGAAATATAGAACTTGAGTGTTGGGGGGCAAAAGGGAGGCAGAACGCAGGAAGGGAGCCGAGGCAGGTGGGGAGCACGAAGGCCCTGCTGGTACACCTTTTTGGCTGGAGGTGCGGGCGTCTCCCCGTTCCTTGCCGTTCATGTAACTCCACAGCTCAAATACCTTCGATGGCTCCCCACGGCCCAGATTTAAGGGCAAGCTGCCTCGTCTCACATCATGAAGTCTCATCAATAAGGCCCCCACCTTCCTTTCCAGGCTTGTCTCCGTGGCACATACCTTGTGCGTCTGCCAAGCTGAATTATTCATTGTTCCCTCAGCATATCCTGTGCTTTCCACATTTCACAAGCAGAACAGCGCTGTGGGTAAGAGTGTGCTCTACACACAGACTTGCATGGGTGCAGATCTGGCCCGGCCATCCGCAGCTGCAGGACCGCGACGCTCTGCATTTGCCTGCCTCACTTTTCTCATCTATAAAATAGGGTTACTCATTATCCTTCACTCCTGGGGTTGTTGTGGGGCTTCAGGGAGTTAGTGTAAGTAAGGGTTGAAAATCGTGCCTGGCGTGAGCACAGGGTAACTGTTAGCTGTGATCATTTTCAGTATCATTGGCACGGAGGTGGGGCGGGGATGACCCCCCACTCACTGGGGCGGCGGGGGAGTCATCCTCCTTGGAGAACCTTCTCTCTGGTCCTATGGACTCACGTGTGCCCCCCCCCCCCCCCGCACACACACACCCCAGTGCAGACTCTAACCAAGCCATCCTCAAAGGGCAACTGGAAGGCCAGTTCCTTCCTTAAACACCTGCCAGTCAAAAGCCCTCTCTCCATAGTTTCTTTTTGTGCAATGTCAGCGTCTCTGATGGCCAGGAACTTGAAAATGGCCAGAATGGGCTTTATTCTCTCTGTCTGATGCCCACCGCTTTACATAGGGCCAGGCTTCGTGTTTGTTAAATGATCAAACAACAGAATCACACTTAGCTGGATTGCAGCTGCAGTTAGCCTAAAGCAACTACCTTTTCCCCTGGAAGCAGAGGGAACATCTTCTCAAGGGTAAGGCAGGTTCTTGGACTTGGTCCCTGGTCCTGGAGACAGCTCTTTGTATAGCCAGCCTCGTAAGAGTGGCCCACTCGGGAGTGGCCCTCCTGGTGGGCAGTGGGGAGAAGAGGCATTGACTGATTGACTGTGCCTCTTTCCCCACCTTGAACCAGAGGGAAGTGATGTGGGGTCAAGGTGAAGCCAGGTGGGTTCTGCAGGGGAGGGCGGGTGGCACGTTCTGGGTGGTGGGGGCTAAGTATTCCTGCACCCTTAATTTGCCAGGGATGTGAGGGCTAACCCTGGGGCCAGTCCTTCTCTGGTACCCCTTGAAAGTGAGGGTCTCCCCGTGGAACTGTGAGCTCCTCAAGAGGGAGAGCTGGAGTCTTGAACTCTGCATGCTGGTGCCCAGCTGGGGCCTGACATCCGGGGACCCCGTGGACAACTGTGGCAGGAAGGGGTGAACAAGGGAGTGAATACATGGATGAGTGCCTACCTCCCTTCCCCATGGAGTCTCCGTGTGCCTCTCCTCCTCACCAGATACCCTACTTTGTCCCCTAGGAGACAGGGAGAGCAGTGAATTATGGTACTGAGGCTGGGGCCAGGGGCTCATGGGGAGGGGACAACAGCGGGACCCCTCCTTGCCAAGATCTTGCCGACCCTTGGAGGAGGAGCTGGGAGAGGCACATTTTAAGACCATCAGCCCTGCCTGTGGCTCCTACTGCAAGCCCAGAACTATGTGTGGGGCCAAGGGGGTCCGGGATCCAGGGGGGAACAAACAGCCCTTCCCTCACAGAGCTCCCTGTCTGCTCAGGAAGACCCTCAGGGACACAATTTATGGAGAACTTTCTCTTGGCCAGGCTTGGGAGGAGTCTATGCACATTATTTCCGGAGTCCTCAGGGCCTCTGAGGAAGAGGACTCTGTTATTACCACTCCTCCCCCAGCCCCCAGAGGGCAAGGAACTTGCTCAATGCCCCATGGCCATTCAGTGACAGAGGAGGATTCAAACCCAGGACTCCACTGGTCCCAGCCCACCAAGGCCTGCTGCCTCCTCGTGATCACCTGGGGCAGTGGTGACCAGGCTCCAGGCCAGGTGAGGTGCGAGGACTTTACAGGCATTTGTCCTCAAAGGAGTCGGGAGGGGCACTAAGAGTGCTATCCACAGGGATGTGCCATGCAGAGACCTCCTCTGCAGTCTGGGTCTGTGCCCCTCGGGCTGTGTGGAGATGTCTCCTGTTGCTTCACAGGCTATCTGCCAGACCAGCAGGTGGCCAGCACCTCTGGTGTCCCTTACTTGACACTGTGGTGGGTGGCGTCAAAGGGAGACCAAGTGGGGTCCTGGATCAAGGGACGGAACACAGAGCCAGGACCTGGAGAAGAAACGCCTGTAGGGGGCGAGGGAGGGGTGTTCTGGTATACACGTGGGTGCATGATGGGGGTGAGGCACAGACTGGGTTGAGCCAGGGATGCCTCCTGGTTTGGGTGAAACAGGAACAGGACCAAGCCAGAACCTCTGGCAGGCCCATTCAAGCATGTGTCAGCTGGAAGGAAGGTCCAGCACCAGGCTCCCTGCTCCTTACACATTCCCTCTGTGCCCAGCACGCGCTGGCTTGGGCTCTTGATAGGGTCACTTTGCTGCTGCAGGCCCAGCAGGAAGTATGGTGGCTGTCACCCAGCAGAGATTCAGTGAAGGTTTGTTGAATGAATGAACGGTCATGCAAATGAATGCAAACCTGTAACAAAGGGCTCCTTGGCCAGAGTTCTCCGCAGACAATGGACAGCTCACACGGAGACAGGTCTCAGCAGGACCCTGACGCCCCCTCCCCCATCGTTAACTCGTGTCCCTGGGCCAAGTGGCCCAGCACTCCAGGCCTAGGCCCCCGAAGAGGTCCTAGCAGAAACCTCTCTCCACGAGAGCCACGTGCACTCTGCTAAGTGGGTGCATCTCAGCCACAAACCAGTGTCCCCATCCCCTCCCTCCCTTTCCCCTGTTTTATTTTTCTCACCTGCTTCTCGGCCCACACCTGCGTCTCCCTGGCAGGCAGAGAGGCCCTTGTGGGTGCCAGGCCTCCCCTCTGGGCGCCTTCCAGTCCTTCCTGGCTCCCACCCCCGGCCTTTATGGTGCCGGGAAATGTTTGTCTGCAGGGCTGGTAATATCTTTAAAAAACGATTTTCTTCCTTCTCTGAAGGGGCTAAATATAGCACAGGCATAAATAGAGAACTAGACATTAAGCCAAATGCCCTTGTGAGAGCCGTGCGGGTGGACGGGGCTGATGGAGGTGGCTTGATGGAGCCCCCCCGCCCTTCGAACCGCAGCTCAGGAGCCGCGGGTCTTGGGGTTTATTCAGCTGTGCGGATCCACGGTGGCTCTGCCAGGAGCTGCTCAGCGCACAGGTGTGTAGGGTGATTGGTGAGTCCTGGTGATGGGTCCCCGCCACCCCCTCTGCCCTTCCAGCGACTGCGCCCTCAGCCTGTGAAGGAGCCAATGCCGTCCTCGGCCGAACACCTGGCCTTCTTGGCGCCCCCCACCACACGCACACTTACTGGGTGGCAGGGACCGTTCTCTCTCGCTGAGCCGCCATCTGCACCACTAATCCTGCACAAATGTTTGGGTGTCTGTGTGTCTTGAGTTCCCCCGGCCCCCCCACTCCAGGCCTCTTGAGAGGGGTGGGCCCAGCTGGAGTCTTCCTCTGCCCCACACTGCCCAGCCCAGAGCGGGGCATCCAGCAGGTAGTTAATAATGCAGGGCTGAATGAATTCTGGTGCCCAGGCCCCTTGGGGCATCAAGTTTTGACATTTCCATCTGCTGTGACAATCCTGGGCTTTTGTTCTTGTAGAACTTCAGGGAAGAGAGTTTTACCCTTCTGTCTCAGAACTCTCTTTGGGGAAGTTCTTTCTTGAGTCTAACTGAAGAACTACCTGCTACTCCTCCTTGAGAAGGAAGGCCCACTGTGGTTTTCTCCTGAAAAAGGGTGTTTACTCTCCTATTTTCCTGGCCAGTGCTCCTAAGAGTAGGTTCCTGCCTCCTGGGTTTCTATGCCAACAGCCCAGGGAAGACCAGTGTGGACCGTGTGTGTTATGCTGGCCCTGTTCTTGGCGTCCTGGCAAGAGGCTGTGTCATTATCCAGAGGTCCCTGAGTACCCCCCTTTCCCCATGTTGGTGGTGGGTGGTCCTTGAGGGTTTTGTAGAGATCAAATAGCATCTCTGGCTTTCTGCTGCTTAGGGAATGGTCTGCACTCGGGGGCCTGTGCACCCAGCGCCTCCACCGGCCTAGTCTAAACCCCTCCTAGTCTGCTATGCGACCTCTGCTGGGATCATCCCGCGGGTGCCTGCATTTGCCAGGCTCCTTTGAGCCTCCATACCTTTGTCTGCTGGGCCTTCCACTCAGAACACCCTCTCCCCTTTCCACACATCCTACCTGTACACTGATTCGTTTATTTACCCTTCCATTGATTCATTAAAAAATATTTACCGGGTGTCTACGTTGTGCCCGGAACCATCATTTGAGGACAGAAAGAGAACTGTATATGTTTACCCTCCTAACCTCCTTCCTTCCCATCCTCCTCCCCACTCCACCCTACATAAAGACAGACCTGACCACACTCAGAAAGCACTGGCCACGTGGCACTGTTAATTGACCGGCTGTTGGCAGGGTAGCAGAGTGAGACCCCCGGTCGTTCCTGGGCAGCTATGCCTGCCATGTCACTGCAGAGGCATCGTGTGCCCAGCCTCGGGCCAAGCACTGTGAGGCTGAGAAGGGAGGTGATGCCCTCCTGTCTGCAGCTCAGCAGAGGACGCTCGTCTTGCACTTGGGAGGCACATGGATGTGTGGGAGGGGAGTCAGAAGTGCCTCGAGGGTCTGTAGGGAGGGATGGCAAGGGACCAGGAGTCCAAAGGACTTCAAACCTGGTTCGGTTGGGAGGGAGGCAAGAGGAGGTGAGAACTGAATCACCACAGGCTTGGAAGCTAGGTGGATGCTTGGCTGCAGGGTGGGTCTGGCTCCCCGCAGGACTGGCTGCCTGTGCTTGCGCAAGTGCGGGGAGAGGTGCCTCGGCTGGAGGGTGGGCGTTCCCATGGAAACCACCGCATCCCATCTGTGGCCTCAGACAACCTGCCTTGTGCCTCTGGGTCCGTGGCACCCCCACCGAGGTGCCAGGCCACGCTGGCAGAGTTTGTCCTCATGCCCGGTGTGGAGTGTGGATGATCTGTGGACCAGGATGCCCATGAGTTGCAGGGTGCTGGGAAGCCTGCCTTCTCGCCCAAGGCCCTGGCTTACTTGGATTCTGGTTGCCTGGTT